>JAOSBK010000005.1:3239785-3262283 GCA_027568895.1 Erythroxylum shatona | reverse complement strand
TCCTTATCCATTTACCAAGCTCAGTCTGTTAATATTAACCTTAACTCACTAACCTAATCCTAGGGATTAGTGTCTATTGACTCGGAACTCTCCTCTCTATTTTCAGTAATATGACGTGTTTATATTACATATATATATTAATTTTAATTTTAATTGCGTCCTTGAAAAAATTGAATTTGGAACATTTTATTCAAAAAATTCATTATTAAATAGTTTAAATCTATTATTACATATTTCTTCTTAATTCTTCTGCTCATGGTTTGTTTAGAAATAATCTCTTTAGAGTAATGTTACGTATTTAAATTTTTTATGTTAGTAAAATTCATATAAAATAATGTTACTTAATTCCTCGTCAAGTCTTGCAATAGAGCATAATCTGAGAAGGTCTGATAATATTAAGTCTTAATTCTTATTTTAAAAAAATAAAACACGTAATTATGTTGTTTGTTATTTGATTATGTTTGAAACTCCTCCTCTAACCTCTACACATAGGGTTAAAGTCAAACATATATGGTAAGAGAGGCAACGTGGATGAGATCATTACCGTTGGTTGAGCTGTAAGCATCGTGCTTAAACGTGGGTAGGGAATATGAACGGCTAAATTGTAGTAGAAAGTACAATTATTATAGGTTAAAATAATTAATAATTAACATAAATTGCACATTTTCCAAGAAAAAATTAATAATAATAATAGTATTTGGAGCAGAGGAATCCGGCTGCAAACTTGGACACTAATGAAGGAATCACAAGGACAAAGCCTGCCATGGATCGATTCTTTAGGGTTTTGATTTCTTGAATTAAGGAGTTCCAATTGTCTTTTATATATAATTAAAATTACTATGGGATTATTTCATTTATTTTCTTTTTAATTTATAAATTGACCTTTTATTTTATACTATAAATTTACAAAAAAAACTCGTTACAATCAGATCTACCGATAAAAATTTTAGTAAATAAAAAGGAATATTCGGGTATGCAAAACTTCATATTTTTCCTACAATTCATATGTATTCAATTTGATTAATTAATCAAATCCCTTAATTATTACCTATTAAAGATCCATTGGTTAGGTTTGAGTATCTTAAAACATATTGTTATAATTAAATGTTCAAATTTTTAATTAAGAAGACAAACAATAATGTTTATAATATAATTGAATCATTACATTTTTTATTCTTTAAATTTTAAATTTTTGATATAGAAATAAAAATTATTTTATTAATTGATAATCCCACTTAATTATTGTATTAAAATTATTAATTGTGCAAATGTGAATAGAAAAGCATCCATTACATGACAATGTGGGCAAGATGTTGGCCTTTTAACTGACATCTCTGCTGTTAATTGTGCAAATTAAACACTTTGTTCCTTGGGAGGCAGTGATGGTCATAAAGACTAAAGCTTTAAGCTCATACCTGGAATTCAGCTTACTTATGATTAAAGTTTCTATTTATACAAATACTCTCATTTATATGTAGGGTTTTCCCTCACAATTCCCCCAATTAAAACCATTAATCCTACATATGCTATTCTTTTTAAGGTTCACTTCATTATTTCCTTCATATTATATATGATATTGTTTAATGAGAATATTGTCATTATTACTTTAAATCATTATATGAGATATGTAATTTATTAACAATTTTATGAGATCTAATTAGGGCAAATATCAGTACACAAGGCATATCACTTTGCGAGAGTGGGTTAAAAGAGGGTCATCAATTATAGACGACATTCCTTTTACATTTTACAAAGAAAATGTTTTCGAGCCCTATAATTTTATTTTGAGTTATTACCGTTAAGCCGAACACTTTAATTAATATCATAATTACTAATTCTTACCCTTATTAGGCACTTTAATGGTATGGTAATCTAACTTTGTTCTTTTTAAGACTTTGTTCAAAGCTACATTATTATAATGATTATCATTGCCAACCCAACAACTTCACAAACACAAAATGAGCCTTGAGAAAAATCCAAAACCCTAAAAGAGGGGAAAAGAAGAAGAAGAGAGAGATAGAATATTGCTTTAGTGCAATTTATTTTTATCTTAATTTTTAAAACTTTTTTAAAAGCTTGCTAAAAACAGAAAAAATCACTATTTTAATAGACTTTACAGAACTTGCAATTCACTCCCCCAATTTTTTTTTTATCTTGTCACCCATGAGAAAAGATGCTCTCTTCACTTTCTTTTTATTTCACTATAGCCCCTCACTCACTCCTCATAACCCCAACACCCACCAGCACCAGACCTCAAACTCTCCCTCTAACCTTACAACATTCATTTTCTCTCTCTAAGAGAACCCTTTTGTTTTCTATCTCTTTGCATTATTCAATTCAAACCCTTCATTTCACCATCTCTCTCCCCTTCTACTTTCTTTGATATATATATGTATGTGAGCATTCACTCTCTTAAGTCTTAACACAGACCAATCTCTCTCTCTCTCTCTCTCTTCAAAGACTCCAACTTTTCTACCAAACAACAAGTGCTCATCTCCCTTCTTAATTCAAGACTTGATCTTTTTCTGACCAACCTCATTGTTCTTACGATCCTAACACACTCACGTACAAACACCAACATGGAGGCACCGGAATACTTCATTGGCGGCTACTATGGCGCTAGGGCAGGCGAGTGCTTGCCTGAAAAGAGAGGTTCCGATCAGAAAAACAGTGACCACTTCAGGGTTGATGACCTTTTGGACTTTCCTAACGAAGAGGATGTTATTATGAGTGATGGGTTCTTTGATAATGTTTCTAAGAACTCCATTAACGGCAATGACTCCTCCACCTTCACGTCCAACGACAGCTGCAACTCCTCCGGCTCCGCCGCCGGTAATGTCGGATATCAGAGCTTTGCCGATTCTCAGTTTAGCAGCGAGCTTTGCGTTCCGGTAATTATTACACGTGACTTATTATTATCATACACGAGTCTTACGTAAGACAGAGACAAAGTCATAAATTACTCAATAGTACGACTAAACCTTATTTTTTTTTTTCACAAATTTTGAAATTTTTATGGTTTTAATTTAAATCTGATTAGTCTTCCATGTTCATAATTATAAAATTAATATTTTTAATGGGATTATTATTATTTTCTTATTTATGTAACCAAAATTAAGAAGTTTGTTTTGTTTTTGTAGTACGATGAGTTGGCTGAGCTAGAATGGCTATCGAATTTTGTGGAGGACTCGTTCTCAACTGATCAAAATCTCCAATCCACCCTCCACATGTTATCTGGATCCAAACCGGCCACACCCGATGAGTCCTCATCCGAAGCCCACCATGAACCGGTGGCTCGTAACTTGAATAACCCCATTTTCCACTCCGAGACTCCGTTACCTGCTAAGGCCCGATCTAAAAGATCTCGGGTTGCCCCTGGTCATTGGTCCACTCGACTCCTCCATCTCTCACCCACAACCCAATCAAGTTCAAAGAAGCAAGAGAATCCGAATTCTAAAATGGGTTCGGGTTTAGATGCTCCGGTTCGTAAATGCCTACATTGTGCAGCCGACAAGACCCCACAATGGCGAACCGGCCCAATGGGCCCAAAAACTTTGTGCAATGCCTGTGGGGTTCGTTTTAAGTCGGGTCGGTTAGTACCTGAATATCGGCCTGCAGCAAGCCCAACTTTTACATCCACAAAACATTCAAACTCGCATAGGAAGGTTTTGGAGCTTAGAAGGCAGAAGGAAATGCACAGAGCACAGCAGGAACAGTTTCTGAATCAAACTTCACTTTTTGGTGTATCAAACGGTGGAGATGATTTCTTGATCCATCATCACAATTTTAGGCATATGATCTAGGGTTCCATTGTAGGACATTAGTTTCCTTATTAAATCTATGCCCTAAAAATTTCAATTTGTAACTCTTTTTAATTGGAAGCATTAGAATTAAGTTGGGGCAGAAAGAAAAGATTTTGATGTAGGCTCTAATGTACTCATAATTTTTAGTTTTTGCCAAAAAATGGCTAAAATTTAGAATTGAATTGAAATTTTCAAGGAAAATTTTAACAAAATTTAATAATTTTGTGTGCAAGAAATCTGGCTAACACTTGAGATCTGAAATGATCCAATAATACACAACCTTAACTCTAACTAGTAGAGATATTGTTTTTATATGATATGTATACACCAGATTGCCTAAATCATTTTAAAAAAAAAGAAGAGAAAATATGTGTAGAACCATCAAAATGATGTTACACTTTTTTAAAACCTATGGACCACTAGAAGTATGGTACCCCCATACCTAATATATACATTTGCACATGAGGGGTTGGTTGGCAAATTTATGGTGTTTTTTAAGTAATTAATTTATCTTATTTTCACTATATCCTACATTATCTTGTATCAATACAAATAAATTTCATAAAATGAGGTTTAATTATTTCTTGGTTAATTGTAAAAAAATTTAAACTTTAATCAATTTTATAATATCAGCTACACCTTAAAAAGTGGCGTTAAAATGTATTTTTTTCATTTTTAACAAAAACAATTTAACGTTATATTCTCTACTAATATGAATGATATGGAGAGTCACATTAGATTATTATTTTTGTCACATGACTTCTACATATTATATTTGTGTCAATATGAAACTTTTTTAATAAATTAAAATATCAAAGAATCCAAAATAAGATATATGGCACGAATAAATTATATGACAATCCCGTGAAAAAGTACTCATAAGATGTGACTTACCGCATTATTTATATCAAATAAAAATTTAATTTCAAATTATTTTTACTAAAAATTGAAAGTTTAACTATTTTAATATTAATTTTTAAAGTTTGAAACAGTATTATAAAATTGAATAAATTTTGAGTTTTTTTATAATTAACTCTTATTTCTTTAATTAATTTCTTATTTCATAAAAATTATTGAGCATGGATTTCAGTGAAGAACAATAATCAAATGTAGACACATTTTCACAAGCTAAACATCGTCTTCCATACGTACCATCCACCAAGGAGCAATGTCCGAAAATGAATATTACGAAATCAAGGTAATGATAGGATCGAGAAAGAAGAAAGTGAAAGAAGGCCAAATAAAACCAAAGATCTTGAGCTATTGCTTAGCTTGCAAAGTGGTGCACACGATCATGTGAGTAGTAGTGTAAGTGATGATCATTATAAAAACATTAGGAATTTGGTGTTACCTTGGAGTTGATATGTTATTGTCCACTTGATCTTAGACATTTGCTCTTCCATGGGGTCCCATGACATCATCCTTACTTACTGTTATAGGACTTTGAAAAGAAATATATATTATCCCTAGGTTTCAATTTATTAATTATATTTGAAGTGATCATTGTCATGTGGGATAATGGCTATGTCTAGGGTTTTGATTTTCTTTTTCTATGTCAAAGATTTTAATTAAAGTCATAGTGGTTTTTAAAAAAGTTATTAATTGTGAATTTTGGGTTATATCACGATTACAAATTATCACAACAATTGAGAGCAAACATAATTATAATAGAGTAAAAAAATACATAAGAAATATAGTTTAAATAATATTTAAAAATCACTAATAACAAAATTATTTTTTATAAATCCTTTTCTTACTTTTTTTATAAAAATAATGGCAAAACATACGCGACATGAATAGTAAACATGAGCTAATTAAATCTTACTGATATAACAATTTAAAACAATTTTTATACGTTTGTATAAACTAATTAAACATGATTTAAATTAATAATTTATAATAATCACAATAAATTATTGATTTAAATTGAATTCAAAAATTGTGTTAATTAGTAACACTTAATTGGGCCATGTATGTTGTAAGTATCATACGTATTTCACTCTTAATTTTTACGGAAATTTTTAAGAGAATGATTTACTTTAAAAATAGAAAATATTAATTTCTTGATAATTTTAAAGATTAAAGAATTTATTAAAAATTACTTAAATCAGGCGAAAGATTTGTATTTTTATCTATTATAATTTAAGCACAAGCGAGTTAAAATACTAATTTCAACTCTAAGTACCTCATTTCTCATAAAAATTGAATTGCAATGTTGGTTGCATACTTAAAGAAAGTGTCATCAACATCATTCTTTTCTTCAATACTTTAAACTTGAGTTCTCAAACAATAAAAAACAAGGGAAGAACATGGCGACTTTGATTTGATGACTCTGATTTTGATTTAGTTTATAAATTACACTCTTAGATTCTATGTAATCTTTTGCCTATAATTTTATTATTTTTTGTAATGATATAATAGTTTTACCTATACCATTCAACATATACCAAAACCAAAACACTAACGTGAGAGGGTCCATGATGGCTATACTGGTTATACTGGCGACATATATATATATACACACACAAAAACAAAAGGTTTTGGCAACCCAAAATGGAAACCCTAACAGAGAGACACAGTATCCTAAAAGTACGTTGTATATGCGTACATGAGTTTTTTGTCAGTATCTCTTTTACGTATTTTGTCGGTACAAAAAATAAAAACATGTATATACATGTGATATTATGCAAGAAGCAGACAGGCATGTGGGACGAAAAGGCAGGCACATGCAATTTCATGACGTGCATGACTGCTTCCTCTGCACCTGTTTGGGATAATATATATATCTACAAAGAAATTTTATCTCTCCTTTGTCTTGGGATCTTACCATGTTCTTGGCTAGGATTTTGATAACCTTCTTGTCCCCTTATGTTCACCTCCTCCACTACACTATGTTGATTTCCAAAATGATCAGGATTCGATATTAGAAATATAAAAAACATATCAGTAAAGAATATATCTTATAACACAAGTAAAAGACATAAACTTCCCTTATAATTTAACAAATTATCATTAATACGGAGTTAAAGTCCCGTTGAAACGTGGAGTTTATATTTAACGAACAATTCTATTTGGTGATTGTTCGATTCATTTTATAAATTACTAGATAAAAAGGCACTTCACATTTAAGGAACTATTTGGGGTTGCTAAATTCAGATCGAGAGATTTATATCTAACACATGGCTTTCTGAGTTATTGATGGGTCATTGTCAGTTGGTAATCCTAGTTAGTGGTTGCTTGGCTGCGGAGAAAATGGTGGGTGGTATTCTTCTGTCATCACTTGGTGATTTGGTTCCAACTTGTGATAATGATTGAAACCAAAGATTATAAGTCCTAAAACGTTAGAAATGAACAAAGGTTTTGTGTAATGAATAAGATTTTTTTAGTCCCTATGCTTCTCCATTTGGGTCTGTCTTCCATAATCATATATCTCACCTTTAACTAATTGTGAGGTAAGGTTGTGAGTAAATTTGCCTTGAGGAGTTAAAGATGGTAACTATAATTGATCAAAGTATACTTTTGCAATGATTAAAAAACTCAATCGGTTAGGCTAGTTTAACTGTAAAAATTTAAAATCATCCTATTTTTGGGTTAGATTTATTTTAATAAAGATTATTGTTAAAAACTGATCAATTTATTAATTAATCAGTCAATTTTATTAATTAATAAGTTATTATAAACTAAAGTAAATCAATTAATTTTTATTTAGCAAGATTAAACCTCAAAAATTTTTTTGGGCAATCGCTTTTAAATCATATTTTATATTCTTTAACTTTATTCAATCATTTGCAGATTTTATGATGGTCTAATACCAGTTAAATCTTTTAAACATTAAAACTCTTGCCTTACTTAAGCATTAAAATTTTGACAATTTCAAATGCATCATTGCAACATTTTTCAATACTATACTAGGATGCTACTAATCACTTTAGGAAGTAATCCTAGGTTCTTTTAATAAGCTAAACAAGCTCTTGTCCTAATGTGCTTTATGGTATAAAGGTTTGATACACCCTACACTTCAAGCGGCTTCAAAACTTGTTTATTCTTTGTTTTTGTTTCATGATTTTATAAACTTAAAAAAAAACTTAATTATAACGTTTAGTTACAAGATAGTAGTCAAAAGGGTAAATTTAAACATTTATTTGCACTAAAATTTAATTATGTATAAAATAATTAAGCCTTACCCCTAATTAATAGACAGATTGTTTCTAAATGGCCCACAACTACATTAATCTAACAATAATTTAAATTTGAATTTAAGAAAGTTACATTCTAAAAAAGTTAATTAATAATCTTTGATATGTTTTATATAGGTCATGTTTGACAATCAGCGAATTACATCATCTGCTAGCTGATAGCAGATTATATCAGCTGATTTGATTAGTGAATAACATTAGTTTTTATTAAAGATGTTTGGTAAAATTAATTGTTTATGTGTAAAATAATTTATTAGGGTATGACTTTTTTTAAAAAATTATAAGGATTTGAGTTCATAAAAATGACAGCAAGCATATTACATGCATGGCCTCCTAGGATAAATTTAAAGGGCAGGTTTTGTTGATAGCTTCGTTCATGAATGTTGGCTTCGTTTATTTGCAAAAAAAGCCATTAACTTAAGGATATAATCGATAATTTCTATATTGCACTTTCAGCAAGAGATAAAAAACGCTCTCTTACACGAGAGTGTTTCTAATTTCAGCTGATTGAGTTAAATCAGCTAACTCAATCAGTTATCCCGTTGAAATGTTTCAACCAGTCAAAATTTAGTTGATACGTTATTCACCAAACAGGACCATAAATTTCATCTCTCTTTCTTTTTCAATACAATATTTGAAGTCCATTTTTATATGAGATGTCATGAATACTGCTACATAAAACACAAGTAACTTAATTGTGTTTTGGAAAAATTAATTAAAAGAGCTGCATGTTTTAGCTGCTAAAACCAATATCAAAGTCGTACATGGTTTAGTACCATGTGTAAGACTAGACTTTAGGCACATCACATGGATGCCCCAAGTCTAGTTGGTCTCTTAATGGGTTCTTCAATTGCCCAAAGATCTTTGACTGCCATAGGTATCAAAGCTCTCAAAAGTCAAAACCTCTGCAAATGTAAGTAAACAATAGTTTCTAGCCTCTTTACCCTTTAAAACTTGAGTAAAATTAACCATGTGCTAGGGAGATATCACGAGCAGGCATTCGAGACATAGTTTAGGAACTGGTTACTGATAGAAGATTAAAGAGGAACTATACCTTCCATTTAAATCTGGTTAATATTTTTATGAGTTTAAAAAATGGTATTGAATTGGATTAATTTAAATTTAAATATTAAAATATTTGATAAGTTTGAGTTTAAATTCAATCTAACCCTATTTTTTTAGATAGAATTGTGAAGTTTTTTTTTTTAAATTTGAACTCTATCAAAAAAAAAAAGGAATAATATGATAAAACCGGCCTCCTTGATTGAAATTTAGCCTAAAGTAAAATCCGATCAAATTAAACTTGAATTGTTAACTTCGATTCATCCGAACCTATTTGTCACCTCAAAAAATAACATAATCAACGCACTGAGTAATAATACTCAAACTTATAAGAAATAGTCTGCTATTATAAGCAATATTTTAAAAAATTGTATTGAAAATTAAACCGATAAAATAAGAGGTTTAAAATTTAAAAGGTTTGACTGATATTAGACTACTATAATTAAAAAATTTATTTGAAATATGATTGAAAGAAATTATTCTTACCTATAAAAAATTTAATGTTTAATTGATTTATTTTAATTTATAAGAACTTATTAATTTACAAAAATTGACTGATTAATTTATAAAATAATCAATTTTTAACAACAAAAATTATTAATATATATTAAAAAATTAAACGATTCAAAATTTTTATAATTTAAGCTATCAACCAGGTGAAATTTTTAATCATTGATTATAAGAGAAACATGTTGCATAATCGAGTTGGTACTTTGATTTATCTGGTGATGAGACATCTATGAAGATAATAGTTTTTTTTTGTTAGACCACGAGGTGTCCTAAGAGGGTCTCAATTATGAGAAGGCGCCTTTAAGTTATCCACTCTCAGACTAATCCCTGCTCGCACTGAGTCAGCCCGTAAGGGATAAAGTACTGTCCAAACAAATTTCTCTATTCCCAGAACTCGAACTCGATGAATGACCACGCTGTAACAACGATGAATGGTAATTCAGCAATAAGCATGACTTCGTCTAACTGAAACAGGAAACTAATCTTGTCCTGTTCTTCTCTCAAAACTTCATGAGAAGCTTCAAGTGTAATAACCTTCACATGTTACGTACTTCAGATGTAAAAGGTTCACTGCCACGGGTTACAAATGAAAGTCTCAGCTCACTTTGCATTATGACCTCAAGTTCTAGTCAAGAGTGTTTGAAGAATCCGTGAATTATGACCTCAAGTTCTAGTCAAGTGTGTTTGAAGACTCCGTGATTGTCATTACAACATTGTGAGAACCTATATTAACGTTTGGAGGAGGTGAATCCTTATCCAACCCAAGTTGTGTGTTATTCGGAGGATCTCTGCTTCTCTTCCATTTATGGCAAACGCTTGTTGCTCCATTGAAATGGAACCTAGGACCTTGAGTGAAGGTCAGCTCAGCCAGGCTAGAGTAAGCCCTTTGAAGCTTCCTTAGACATGCATTAATATGAGGTGATGAGATCGTTAACGTTAAGGTTGTTTTTATGTCTGTCTTGTGCTCAGGAAGTGGCTGCAGATGTGGTCCAGAAATTGGTACCAAAAGAGGCATCAACCATCTTCTTCAACAAGGTGTGTGTTTTATTAGTAATTATAAAGAATCAAGTCGATTCAATTTGAAATTGATAAATCAAAAGAAATTTGATCGGGTTCAAAATCAAGTTTAACTATAAACTTTAGTTTTAACCTTACGAAACTCGTTTCAACCCGATTCATAATTTATACTTATAATAAAAGATTTATAGTACCGTATTAAATTTATGCTTAATTTTCTGTTTTTAAGGAAGTAAACCCAAATTTCTTGATCAAGGAGGAGGAAGAAGAAGAGAAAAAAAAGGGTCAAGAACAACCATATGACAAGTTGGATGTTGAGCCTGAGGAGAAGATCATTCAAGTGCCATGCCAATGCAGCAACACACAATCTCCCACTGAATTGGAGCTCAAGGAGCCTCTTTCTGCTCCCTTTTAACAACTTCCTTATATTTCAAGTACTTCATTTGGTTTCATTTTTCATGATTTCTAGACCTTTTCACTTGCAAAATGTAACTGATCTATGGCTTCCATGATTTTTGTGGGTGTAATACGAAGAAAGTTTGTGGTTTAATTGCACTATTTGATCTATGGATTTTGGTATTTGTGTTTGATGTTTAAGCATCAAGATAAAAAATATAGATGAAGAATTTAATTTGAATATTTGTGTAATAATTTTTTAAAATATAAAATTATAATACACACAATTATAAATTCTTTTTATTTTTAACTATTCATGAATTTAGTAAGAGTTTAATTCAATTATTTTTTAATTTTTTCTTGCGATTTTAATGAAAATAATGTTTTTAATAATTAAAATAAAAGTTACGTATTTTTGAAGTTTCTCAAACTTCTTATCTTAGTTAAATTTATATTGAGAATTAATCGATATAATCGTTATTTTTATTAAGACGTTATCGTTTTGGTTATTGTGAATGTTATTTGAGTTTAAATGATGAGAAAATAAAAGTAGAAAAAATGCAAAATTAGTATAGGATGATTAGTGACTTTTTTTTTTTGACAAAAAGAAAGCAGTAAAAAAGAGACAAACTAAACCCAAAGCTAACATACTTACCCCATACTTAATACCGGTAATCGGAGCAAAATAAGAAGCTTTCTCATAGACAAATTTACCCTCATCAGAACAATATGAATTCCAAAGGCCTAAGCTCGAAGTAATGAGGCCATTATTGTAAATTCGCTTTCCAAAATTTGAATTATTTGTTTAACGAATTTAGGGTTTTAGAAAATTAAAGAGAATTCATTTCTATACCGGTCTTTGGGAGGGAAAAGCGACTAAGCTCTCAATCTCACTGCTTAGGTACTTTCTTCATATCCCTTTCTTTACGTTGATTTGTATGTTTATGCTTATGCATGTGTGTTTGTTTATATCTATTGAATGTTTAAGATTTGGAATATGTTGAATCAGACAATTTTTCTTTTGGCTCTGAGAAAATGACGTGGAAGAAAGATTGTAAATTTGGTGCATTTCATTTGTCGAGAGAGCGAAACTGATTTCTGGGTACGTTTATAATTTGGTTTCTTTCGTGGGTTTTTCTTGGAAGTGAACAGAAATGAAGTTGATGATATAATTTTGAATTTCGCTTCTTTAGGGGGCTTGATTTTCCAGTGCTGGGTTATTTTATAGTTTGATCCAATTGGTTGAGTTATTTACTCTCAAGGAAATTGAAATGTTTGATTTTCTTGTGGAGCGGAAGTTTAAAGGTGATTACTTGGCAGCATCAGGGATGCTTTTAGTTGAATATGGATTTGAGGTTCATTTTACAATTTTCATTGATGTTTCCTCGAAGCGTATGATGTTATGTGGACGGCGTTTTTGGTTTCCTGAGCTAGCGTTATATAGCCCAATTGGTGGAGTTCTAACCATACTTGTATGTCTCTGTTTTCAATTATTTATGTTCTCTTCATGAATTGTTTGTTTGTTTAGATAACATAGGGAAATGAATAGACAGACTAGGAATCATTAGTTTTTTCTGTATTTACTAAGCCTACCTATGAAGGTTAATTTCTTTACTTGTGGACTGTAGACAGATTGCTTTACCTTCCATAGGTATTAGACATGAGTTCAACTATTCATAGAACTCCTAAAACCTCTGGGAGGCAGTCATTGTTTTTCCAAGATTTGGCATCGCCGATCTCTGCTCGGAAAGGGAAGTTCTCAAGTCCAGGTCAGGCAGCAGCAGTATCTGCTCTATGGCGTGAAAATTTTGGGGGTTCAGATCTTCCACCTCCTCCCATGTACACCTTAGAGGATCGCTCAGATTTGTCTCCCGATTCCGGAATTCCAGATTACCCTCTTTCCCCAGAAGCCAAATCAGATTCAAGGACTCCGGTTCAGAGTTTTGGGAGGGAATTTGTGACTCCAGCTAAAAGCAAAGGAGAGGCTAGCACATCCTTTGCTTTAATGAGTGCACAGCAGAATCAGCTAGGTTCATCAAGTTCAACTTGGTGGTCACCAGCAAAGGCTAGTAGCAGTGACCAAGAGGAGAGAGGAAAAGGGTCTCCAGTGGAGGGTGTGGTCCAGCCTGGTGCTTTAATCACCCTTCCGCCTCCTCAGGAAGTCGCTAGGCCTGAGAAGCAAAAGAACTGCTTACCTGCGGCTAACCTTGATGAAGAAGAATGGGTTACTGTCTATGGGTACGATGTCTCTCTCAATAACAACGTAGATTGATTTATTTATACCCTTTTGTAGAATTATGGTTATCTTGTTTAGATTATTGTCCAGAGTTCTGGTTTGCCATATTCTTATCGTAATTTTGTCCAGAGTTCTGGTTTGCAACTGCTTAATATCTTCGAATATGTGAGGTAGAAGACAGATGATTTATACATATGTTTTGTGTCAATATTCTTCTATTTTCTATTGCAATAAGTTTCTTGCCATCATTAGTTGTTCCTTTGACGTCCGGAAAGTTTATTAGACATTTCTTAGATCTGCTTTAAATGACACCTAAAGACTGGCACAGATAATCTCTTTTAATAGTTTTGAGAAGAAGTTGAAGCAAAGGAACTTTAACTTATCTAAACATTAAAGACAGATTAAGTTGCGACTACTTATTTGCTAAAATGAAAAACTTGAAGGTTCAATTCACATACCTTGGTACTGTTCATACTCCTTAAATTTTGAAGCTTGCTATTATTAGTACTGGAAATCTATAACTTGAAAGGTTGTCAAGTGTTTTCCTTATTTATCTGATTGCAAGTTGAGCAGGTCTTCTTTATCACTCAGTTACATTCCCCTGATGTTAAAATATCTGTTTCCAGATTTCCACCCGGTGATACAAATTTGGTATTAAGAGAATTTGAGAAATGTGGCGTGATCTTGAAACATTTTCCTGGTCCTAGGGATGCCAATTGGATGCACATTCTTTATCAGGTCCTTTTATTATGTTTATTATTATTCCTTCCTCATGTCTCGTCAAAAAATGGTTTTATTTTGGTGAACTTAGGTGGATATATCTTCCAAAATACAGTTGAAACAAAAGGATTGTCTTTCTGGTTGTACTTTATAGTCATTTTCTTACCTTCTCTTTTTCATCTTGCTTTGTTTCCTTCATTTATATATAAAGCATGCTATGTCTTTATCTTCAAGGACAGTATCAGTAAGTTCACTGTCCAGGATCTGCACAAATCTCATAGCTGTCATCTGTTCCTGATTGTGCTTTATCCTCAGATGTCACTATCTAGTACTTAAGTCCTGACTTTTTTGATATTGCTGCCATATGAAAAACTGAACATTGAGTTTTATTGTTAGTTTTCAGCCAGCACTGCCAGGGTGATAGGGTCCTGTATCTACAATTAGTTTATTTTGTTAAAACTAAGATTCAGCTATTTATCGGGTTGCCTTCTTGTCTCTACTTCTTCTGGTTTAGAATCGATCTGATGCTCACAAGGCCCTTACCAAGAATGGCATGCAAATCAATGGCGTGCTAATCATAGGTGTGAAGCCAGTGGATCCAGTGCAACAGCAGGCTTTGAATGAGAGACTTAACAATCAAGGATTCATGCCATTGCCCCCACCATCATCTACTAGAACCACGGAGTTCTCCACATCAAAAGGCTTTCAGCGCCCTTACTATCTTCAAAATGGCAGTACCAGTGCCCAGCAGTCAGGGGGTGCCATTGCTTCTCCAGCAAAATCAATAGTATCAAAAATTTTGGATGTAATGTTTGGCATATAGTTTGCTAGTCTCGGCCAGCTACGTCTTGCTTTGAATCAGATTCGTGTTTACAACAATCTATGTGTAAGAGCAGGACTTGCTATGCCCTCCCCTTATGGGACTGTGAGAGGTATAGAATTCCTTTACTAAAATTGTAAGAAGATTATGCAAAAAATTGCTCGATTGTTAAGAAGTGCATGAATTGCATATGTTTGTGCCAGGGAACACCACCTTAATTTCCAGGTTGACTAGATAGTACCTATTATACAGAAAGTTGACTGTTCTGATTTTCATATGGAAGCAAGTTTTAGATGATGAGAATCGACAATGATATGATAAGAAATGAAGGGACAGTCTATTGGTATTTGGTAGGGTTCTCCTGTTTCATATCTGAAAGGGTCATGAGATAAGTCTCAGTTTCTCTTCTCCGAGTCATCTCCAACCTCCATTCATGATCATATAGAACACAACATATGATAACTTCTTAAAACTTGTCTCTTTCAAGAGATTGCATCAAGTTCAGGAACCTGACATCATGTATACCCCCAAATCCTGGAATCATATGATCTCTGCAATCTTACCAAAGCAAAACAGCAATTTTGTTGCCATCCTATTCTGAAATGTTGATGATGATCTAGTAGTCCTACTTGTTCCTAATCGTTTATGATGTTATTGTATCACTAGAACTGATCGCTTACATAAGAGAGGACTCTTTTTTACCATAGGGAGAATGGTGATGCATGGATGCGCCTGCATTGCACTTACCTTGATGTAATACCATACCAACTTCAGAATTTACAGCTACTAAGATGAGTAACGCCCATCTTTTGAGGCTTTTTCTGAGGTGAGCTGTTTTGTCATTATTTCTGCACTTGAAAACAGGTACATGTGCATAAAGTGCCTGAATTTTGGGAATCCAACTCATGTATAATTGTCTTGTCTCAATCTCTCTTCTTCTTCTGCATAAATTAGGAGCATGAAGTTTCTCTTATATATTTATTGATTCAATTTCTTATATAAATAATATAATATCTTAATAAAATGTGTATTATAGCTTTAAATATTATTCTTAATAAATTTATTTATTTTTTGTGTAATGTTATTTTTTAGTTTTTTTTTTCACTTGATTCTTTCCTCAAATCCTAATTTTGTAGATCACAATAAGGGCAACTCATACTCCTCTAGTTTAACTTATTTGTATATGACCAATATCTCATGTCTATCAATTGATACCCCACAAAATCACTAGATGAAGTAGAACTATAATTTTTCTCTTTTAATTTGCATCAATTACATATAATAAAATTAAGTATTTGGCATTTACCTATATATATAGTCTGCCCCTATTGTCTTTCTTTCACTTCTCAAATTCCTTAAACTCCATTAAAGTTCACATCTTTAAGGTTAATTTCAAAGGGAAAAAAAAAAGAAAGGTTAGAGAAAGAAAGAAAAAACTATGACTATGAATGGTCTTGAGAAAATGCCACCACCGGCAGAGGTGGCAGTACAGCTGCCGGAGAACGAGGTGGCGGCGACGTTTGAGAAAGATGGCATGTCAAACAAGCCGTCGATAAGGCCGCCTTTAGGCCGGAAAGCTGACGTCTTGCATGTGACACTCAGACTATTTTGCATGGTCACGTCTGTCATAGCTTTGTCTTTCATGGTCACTGCTCATCAATCTAGTACCGTCTCCATCTATGGCTTTATGCTTCCTGTTCACTCCAGGTGGTCTTTTTCTCACGCTTTTGAGTAAGTAACCAAGTTTCCCAGTTCTTCTTTTTCGTGCCGATTTTACCGGGAAAGTGACAGAATATAAAAAGAAATGGAGATTTTGGAGATGCCTTGATTGCTTTGTTGATTAAGACTTTGTTTCTGTGAATATCAATGATGTGTTTAAGGGCCACATTATTTTGTTTATTTTTCTCATTTGGATGCATCTCCTTTTCCAATACCTTGATTACAAGAGAAACTCTGGAATTCCATGTTCAAAAATCTGATCTTCTTCCCTGATTTTTCCACCATTTTCAGTAACAAACTGTTCATGTTGAAAGGGTCCTCTTTCTCTTACTGGGTACTTACCGATACTGCTTTAGTGTTTTTGCTAGTTTTGACTGAAACAACCAACTTTTGGTACTACCAACTTCCAGGTTCATGGCATTTGAATGAACAGAATCAAACCCGTGAGTGTTCGTGTTTTCACCTTTTTCCTTTCCCTCTTGTCATGCTTTTATTCGTTTGTCTGTTTGTTTCTGAGAGCCCTCTTGTAGACTTGTACTTCTCATATTGTCCTGAGATCAAGCAACTGTTCATTGACTAATGAGCAAAATGAATTTCTTTGCAAGATCAAAATGGTAAAAGAAAGATATTTATGGATGATCACCGTTTGCTAATGATAATCCTGTCATTTGATGTCGATGAGCAGGTATCTTATTGGAGTTTCAGGTGCAGTTGCAGGACATTCCTTGCTGCTACTGCTAATCAGCATGTCAAGGATTCTGAGGAAAATTCCTGTGATTCCATCAAGAAATCATGCATGGATTATTTTTGCAGGGGATCAGGTACATAAGAAATTTCCTCATCTCATTTAAACTAGCTAGCATCCAAGCTTAGTTTCTGGTTAATGATATATGATCCTGTAAGTCTCAAAATCTGCAGATGTTTGCATATGCAATGATGAGTGCTGGATCTGCAGCATCAAGCATCACCGACCTGAATCAGACAGGGATCAAACATTCAGCTCTACCAAACTTTTGCAAGCCCTTGAACAAGTTCTGTGACCATGTCGCTGCCTCTATAGCTTTCACCTTCTTCAGCTGCTGTTTACTTGGTGCATCCGCTCTTCAGGAGGTTCTGTGGCTTTCCAAGTCCAATAACTGAAATCTCCTGGACTCCAGAACATGCTTCAAGATCATGTTTTTTTTATAAAATGTTTCTTAGACTGACAATGTTTGTGAATTCTTGGAAATATGTGTGTGGTTTTTCATTGCCTGGAATGCTGGAGTTCACCTCTAGCTGGAATGGTAGAGATCAGATGCAATTTGTAAAAACTAAAAGGCAACCTGATCTGTTTCAGGCTTTGTCAGGATAACATTTGACAGAATTTAGAGTTGCATGGTCTTAAGGAAGGGAAAGAATACTGTTCCGTCCAATGTACTAGCCGGTACGGTCCAGTATCGAACGAAAACTAGCGGTATCATAAAATTGAGAAATAGTAGGGACTTATTCGCAATTGCCTGCTGCATCCCTCACTCTCACCCTCGACCCTCCCGAAGCTTACTTCTTCTCATTTTTTTTCTCTCTCTCTCTCTCACTGACACTCACTTTCACTCACCACCGTCGTTCCCTCTCTCTCGTTCTCCTCTTCAGCTTTGACGGTACTGCTCTCCCTCTCTGGTGATGCTGCTCCTTTCCTCAGCTTCCCCGATCCACGCCAGCATCAAAGATCCTCGACTTCTCCACGTGAAGTCCGGAAGACGCCAACGTCTTCAACCCTCCTCCACAAGGACCACCTCACCAGGAGGAGAGAAGGCTGCTGCTCGCCTAGATGTACACCTGAAGCTGTGACCTGTCACCCGACCTGAAAACTCAACCCAAAACCCGAATTAGTTTTTGGGTGTGTTTTTTGAGTTTTCAATTTTTTCCTACTTAATTGCATTTTTGATTGTGATCGGTTGAAACTTGGATGTTGAAAGTTGGAATTTAGCATTGTGATTCAGTTGGATCTTGGCGTGATCGGTTGGAACTTGGTTTTGTGATTTGCGATTTGCGTGTATCCTGGTTGGATATTGGAGTTGAATAATTCACGATTTTGTGATTTGAATATTGGAGTTGAATGAGTCATGGCGTTGTTTTGGTTTTGTGATTTACGTGGGTTGAATCAGATTGGATACTGGAGCTTGAATGATTGTTTGGTTGATTTATGGTTTGGTTTTGAACATTGGCTTAAGTTTAACCAATTAAGAGAAATTTATGGTAAGTTTTTTAATGAATGAAATGCACGGCCTGATGTGAATCTGTGATGATGTTGATGAATTGAATTGATTCAATTGAAAATTTGTAAGTTGAAAGTTGAAAGTTGAAATAACTTAAATTAAAATTTTAAACCGAGAATATTAAAGTTGCAAACTTGCAAAGACTTAAATAATTAATTGATCCATTCTTAAATTTGTGAAATGGTATTTCATTTTTAGTATTTGTGAATTGGCTTTAGATAAATAATTAATTGAGTACAAAATTATGCAATTGTATATTAATAATAATTCGGTTGTAGTTAATAATAGTATGTAGGTATTAACTTTGGGTAAATATTTAATTGAGTATAAAATATGTTGAATTATTTAGTAATATATATGTGTTAGCTATCATAAATATTTATAATAGATAATGTGTGAAAGTAGTTGTTGAGATGTCTAAATGTGAATAGGAATCTCACATTAGAAAGGGATAGAACTAGTGAATGACATATAAATAGAAATGACTCATAAACCTAATGCCTTAAGGTTTTGGGTTGATATGTAGTGTCAAAGTTTACAAATATGTTTCATCACTAGGCCCATAATGTGGATCTCCCATAAAAATGGGCTCCCCAAATCCAACAAGTGGTATCAAAGTCGATGGTTCGACAAGAGACGAGTATGGAGATGGTAGTCAGATCCTGTGATTGCTTCCCCACGAAGAAGAGCAAGGAAACTCCTTGCGAGTCCAGACCAATAGAGTAGAAAGACTCTTGGTGACGCCATATACTTAAGCTGCTAATTAAAAAGGATTTCGCTCAATGAGGAGTCCAAGCCTAATGTGGAAATTCATACTTAAATGGTAGATTGTTGGGATGTCAAGTGTGAGTAGGAATCCCACATTGGAAACATATGGAACTAGTGAAGGACATATAAGTGGAAAGGACCCATAAACCTAATGCTTTAAAGTTTTGGGTTGCAATGTAGTGTCAAAGCCCATCGTATGTCCCCTCGCTAGACTCATAATGTAGATCTCTCATTTAAGTGAGCTCCCCAGATCCAACAGTAGTGATGTAATAAATGTGTCTAAAAAGAACTTTTTTTCAAATTGTGAACATGTTGTAGGCTCTAATTATTTATATTTAGACTTATTAATGTCAATTAAAATTGTAAAAACAACTTATATATTTAAGAACTAAATATAGAATGGTGTATATAATATTATGGTTTGTTAGAAATGAAAAGAAGATTCAAAGCTTTAAACAAGGAAAAAAACATTTCCAAAAAAGTTATATCCTTCAATTCGATCCTCATGTTATGAATATATCCTTCTATTTAATCATCAAGTCATGAATAGATGTAAAAAAACATTTTCAAAAAATTTATATCCTTCAACTTGATCCTTATGTTATGAATATATCCTTCAACTTAATCATCATGTTATGAATAGATTTGTATGAACAATTGTATAAGATATGTCATTTATTACTTGGTGATTGTGTAAATCATATTATACCCTTCAACTTGATCCTCATGTTTGAAACTTTGAATTGAAATTGTTGGAAATAGAAATTGGTTGTTGGAAATAGAAATTGTTTTATGAATGTTTTGTGATTATTGAAAATGGAAATTGTTTATGTATGTTTTGTGATTGTTGGAAATAGAAATTGTTTTATGAATATTTTGTGATTATTAGAAATGGAAATTGTTGAAAATTGTTGAGAATAGAAATTATTTTATGAATGTTTTGTGATTATTGGAAATGAAAATTGTTAGAAATGAAAATTGTTTTATGAATGTTTTGTGATTATTGGAAATGAAAATTGTTTTATAAATGTTTACAGATTATTGAAAATGGAAATTGTTTTATGAATGTTTCGTGCTTATTAGAAATGAAAATTATTTTATAAATGTTTTGTGATTATTGGAAATGAAAATTTTTGAAAATTATTGAAAATGGAAATTGTTTTATGAATGTTTTATGATTATTAGAAATAGAAATTGTTGAAAATTGCTTGAAATGGAAATTATTTTATGAATGTTTTGTGATTATTGGAAATAAAAATTGTTTGAAATGAAAATTGTTTATGTATGTTTTGTGATTGTTGGAAATGTAAATTGTTTTATGAAATTATATCCTTTAACTTGATCCTCACGTTATGAATATATGTGTATGAATAATTGTATAAGATATGTTATTCATTATTTGACGATTATGTAAATCATATCGTACCCTTCAACTTGATCCTCATGTTTGGAACTTTAAATTGAAATTGTTCGAAATGGAAATTGTTTATATACGTTTTGTAGTTGTTGGAAATGGAAATTGTTTATGTATGTTTTGTAATTGTTAGAAATGAAAATTGCTTATGTAAGTTTTGTGTAATTATACATATTTGTGTAATTATATATGTTGAATAATTGAATTGTTAGTTTTTGACTTATAGTGAATTATGTTCCATGAAATTGAATTGTGTATAATGTAATCATTCAAAATGAGTTATATTATATAAGATGGATATGCATATTGTGTAATGAAATTATGTGTTATTTATTTTAATATATGCATCATTTATTTTTACACATAAATGGACGGAAGTTCAAGTACTCCCAATTAACCCACTTTAGGAATATATAATGATCCAGTTTGGGCTCATGCCATATTAATTCCTGATATGAGGAACCATACTATTTGCTTGTTTTGTAACAAGCATTTGAAAGGTGGACGAATCACCCAATTAAAGAAACATTTAATTAAGGTTAAAGGAGATGTGAAATACTGTAAAAAAAATAAGTCATGATGTGAAGTAGTAAATGAAAGCATTGCTTGATGAATATCAACATGAGAGAGATAGAAAGGAAATGTTGAATTTTGAAATTGATAGTGAAAGTTCATTTTCTAGTTTTCGTGGTGATTGTGGAAATGTTGAAGGTGGTAGTAATAGTGGTGTGGTAGTGGTACTTGTAGTGTTCAATCTCAAGCCCAAAAAGAAGTACCTGAACCTAATGTGAGGAAGAGAAGAAGGCAAGTAACTAGTTTTTTTGCACAACAAACAACTCATGGAGCCCAACTTTCAATTCGTAATGCAATGTAATCAAGAGATGTGACTCGTAATGTCAATATGGCAGTAGCTAGATGATGGTATGATACAGGTTCATCATTCAATACTTCTCAGTCTTATTATTATCAACCTATTATGGATGCAATAGCCTCTTATGGTCCGGTATACAAAGGTCCTTCGATTGATAACTTAAGAAGTAAACTTTTGAGTTGTTCTGTTTCTGAATTTAGAAGTTATTTAGCAGAAAGAAGAGTGAATTGAGCTACTTATGGATGTTCAATAATGTGTGATGGTTGGACAAATAGGAGATAAGAGCCTATTGTTAACTTTTGGTTTATTTTACAAATGACTATATGTTTTTGAAATCTATTGATACATATGGTCTTATTAGGAATATTGAGACTTTATTTGAGATATTTGATAAAGTTGCGAATGAAGTAGGACTAGAAAACATTGTTCGGTTTATTACTGACAATGATTCCACTTATAAAGTGGTATGAAAAATGTAACATCCCACCCCCGACGGGAAGGGTAAAATAGCAATTTGGCAAAGGTCGAGAGTGATTAGGACTAATTAGATAATGTTATGCATACTGGTATTTGTGATCAGTAAAAATAGTGCACATGAAATAACTGTACATGCATACATGACATTCCCGGTAACTGGGCCTAAACGGCATTTTATTGTGATTAACGTGGTTATTGTGTGTGAAAAATTATTCTGAGTGAGCCATAGTGTGT
>JAOSBK010000005.1:3219920-3231788 GCA_027568895.1 Erythroxylum shatona | reverse complement strand
ACGCCACCCTCGCGGGGCACGGACTCGGATATCACCATCGATGTCTGGTTCGGGTCTTGCGGGAGTGGGGTGTTACAAAAAATGTTGCAGAATAATTATAATTCTTTTTTTGACTCCTTGTGTTGCACATTGCATTGACCTAATGCTAGAGAATATATGAGATCCTTGGTATTTTCCTGTTATTGATGAGATTATGCAAAAAGCTAAAAATGTGACAAAGTTCATCTATAATCGTGCATGGGTATTAAATTTGATGAGAAAGAAATTTACCAATGATAAAAATTTGTGTCGTTCTGTTGTGACAAGATTTGCAACCAATTTCTTATCATTTCATTCTTTTGTTAAGATGAAGAAAAAGTTAAGACAAATGTTTACAAGTGATAAGTAGATTGCATCTCAACATGCTAGGTCTAATGTTGGAGTGGATGTTTGTAAAATTATACTGGAAGATAGAGAATTTTGGTCTCAATGCTAATTTATTATCTGAATTTGTGAGCCTTTAGTGAGGGTGCTTCGCTTGGCTAATAGTAACGAAAGCAATCAAAGTCAATCTTAAACATAGGTCTTCTTTATACACATCATATCTTTCAATCATTAATGAAATAAGGGAAAGACAACTTTTTTCTCCTTTGTTTACAGCTGTGACATTTTTTAATCCTAATGTCTATTTTAGATTAGGTATTACTAAGCAAGTTGAAGTTAATGGATGAATGCTTTTAACTATTACAACAATTGTTAGCATTGACACGATACAATAACTCTTAAGCTCACAAATGGAGTTTTACAAGTTGGCTTATGAAAATTTTGGAATGTCAATTGCTACTCGACAAAGAGGAAAACTTTCTCCAGGTATTAGTTGTTTCCTTTTTTTATTTGTTGAAATTAATTAACAATTTATTTTGTTTATAACGCTACTTTTGTTATAGTTTCTTTGTGAGATCAATTCGGAAATAATATTCCAAAATTAAAAAGTTTGCAATTCAGATTTTAAGTCAATATATGAACACAACAGACTGTGAATGAAACTAGAGCATATTTGAATTTATCCACTTCAAGAAAAGGAATAGATTAGAGCATACGAGGTTGAATGACTTGGTTTTTATTCGTTACAATTTAAAGCTTCGGGAAATGTATGTTATTATCATTATTAATTTCGATATAATTTCTTATAATTTTCTAATAATTAAATTTTATTGTCTATTATGAGTCTTAATAGCACAAGTTGTTCAATTAATCCAATTTCCATTGATATTATTGATTTTTTTGCGGATTGAGTTTCTGAAGAACCGAATTTGATAGATGTCAATGATTTGAAAGATAATCTTGGATGAGAAAGCATTAATATGTCATTTGGTACATTAAATTTGAATGATAATGATGATGAATTTCCTCTCAATTATGAGAATTTTGTAGTAAATAATAACTAGGATTAGTGCAATATAGCATATATCCTCCCGTAGACGATTGAATTTCGTTCTAGGTTCTTTTTTTAATTTTACTTATATTTGATGGTTATGTTAAATTCTATATATTTAATGTAATCGTAAATGTTTTTGTTTCAGGTTTAACTTCTAATTGATTGTTTCCTCATTACAAAATCTTGTTATAAATTGTAAAAGTTTGATAGTTAAGGATATTTATTGTTATTTTTATTGGATGTTTTTGTAACATCCCGTATCGTAGGATATGCATCGGAATGACCTACGGGCGTCCCGGTGTATACCCTACGGTAAGGCGGCGCTACAGTTTTGATGTAATTATTATTTATTAAAATAGTGAAATTGTATTATTGTAGTATTTTAAATACTTTGTATTATTCTTAATTTTATATTTGTATGATGATGATTGTATTTTTTAATATTAATTGCGATTATTATTTATGAAATATTTAAAAATTATTGTTATTTCATATTAATTGTGATTATTATGATTTTTGAAGACATGGTTGATGTAAACTTGTAAATGATATAGTACAACTGTACAATATACCAATGGATTATTTTGCAAATTTTAAAAAATTTCAAGAACTATTTCATAAATTTAAAAAATTACCTAAAATAATATCCGATATTGACCTGTACCAGTACAGTACTGTACCAAAACCTAATCCAATACCAAATCTAATTCGGTATTCGAAACTTTAGTCTTAAGGAAACATGATAGAAAATCTTGCGTGATATTTAAAGGATGAGCCATAAATTTAAAAATATGAGTATTAAAATAGAAAATTTTAAATTATAAAATAATTTCAATAGATTTAAATTGATAAAAAATTCCCAAAATTTCTATCACTTACAATTCAATGTAGTTTAAAAAATTAAAAAAAATCATTAAACAAAATCTAATAATAAAAAGTAAAAATTATATCCTTTTTATAAACTTTATAATAAAATTTTAATATCCTAAAAAAATTAAGTAAACATAACATAATATTAACATGTAAAAGCACCATTTACATGTTAATATTATTTAAAGGTATAACAAATTGTTATTGTTAAATACTATTTTTACGGATGTTTTAAAATCAGACTGAAAATTAAACTGATAAGATAAGAGGTTTAAGATTTAAAAGGTTTATTAATCTAAATTAGATTGAGATTAAATAAAATTAAAGAATTTGAAATATAATTGGAAGAAATTATCCTTAATTGTCAAAAAATTTGAATTTAAATAAAAAGAAAATTGTTAAATAAAAATTAATTAATTAATTATAATTTATAAGAATTTATTAATTTACAAAAATTATCATTAATTAATAAATTTATCAATTTTTACAACAAAGTAAATTATATCTAAAAGATGAAAATTGTAAACTAAAAGTACCATTAAACTGATCAATGCAATTAAGCCTTTTTTTTTTTTTTTACCCACGAGGTATCTTAAGAGGGTCTTAACTATGAGAAGACATCTTTAAGTCATCCACACCCAGACTAGGGCTTTTAATAATTGTCTTTGACATCCAAACAGGTAAAACGGTGTCGTTTTAATGTTGAATTGTTTAGTCAAGATCCTTGAACTTGTTTCAAGCCTCTGTTGTGTTCAAAGCAAAAAACGCAGGAAGTGAGCTGAGTTCTCTTCATGCTCACTTCAATTTCGATGCCACCAAAGCGAGTTCACTCACTTCAAGTTCAACACACACGTACCATGTAAGTCTTTATCTTGGTTTTTCCATAAAGATTGTTGCTTTTTGCATTTTTGCTTCATCCAATTGCAATGGCCACTCATTTCTCATTTAGCTCTTCACTGTGCCCGAAAATCCATAAACCCCTCAAGTTCACTCCAAATGCCCCAATTTTCCTCTCCGTTTCATGCCAAAACCAAGACCCAGATGTTGAAAGTAGTTATAAAACCAGGGAAGCCCGTGAAAATAAGGATTCAAAGTTGAATTATCTTGCTGCGATACCTGTAACTCTCACCATAATCTCCACCTCTCTAAGGGCACAGCCTGTTTTTGCAGCACCAGCAAAAACAGGTCAAAAGAAGAAAACCCTGAAAAAAGCACAACAACAGACGCTGACCCCAGAACAGCTGAAAGAATGGTGTAAGAATCTCCCGGTTGTGTCTAATAGGATACCTTACACTGATATATTAGATTTGAAAGAGAACAACAAGCTTAAGCATATAATTAAAGCTCCTGGAGCTGGATTAAGACAACATGCGGAAGCCGTTTTGGTAGTTGTGGATGACAATCAAGTGTTTAGGACTGTACTTCCTTCGTTAGAGAGTGATAGGAGGTTTTGGGATAAATGGGATAGCTTAGCAATTGATACTATGTGTGTTAATGCTTATACGCCTCCAGTTAAGAAACCAGAGCTTCCTAAACCATATTTGGGGTTTTTGTGGAAAGTTCCTGAGTTAATACTGGCAAGATTTAAGCCAAAGAAGGAGTCAAAGAGAGCTATGGAATTGAAGAGGGTCAGAGAGGAGCTTAAGAGGCAAAGGAAAGAGGAAATGGTGAGAATGAGGGAGGAACGTGAAATGATTGAGAAGATGATAAAATTGCAAAGGAAAGAGGAGGAGAGGAATAGAAAGAAGGAGATGAAGAGAAGGAAATATGAGGAGTCAATGCGTAATGCTCAAGAGAATTATGCACAGATGGCGAATCTCTGGGCAAATTTAGCTCAGGACTCCAATGTTGCAACATTGTTGGGGCTTGTTTTCTTTGTGATATTTTACCGGACGGTGGTGCTAAATTATAGGAAGCAGCAAAAGGACTATGAGGATAGATTGAAGATTGAGAAGGCAGAGGCAGAGGAGAGGAAGAAGATGAGGGAGTTGGAGAGGGAGATGATGGGAATTGAGGAAGAAGAAGATGAAGGAGAGCTAGGGAAAGGGGAACAGAATCCCTACTTGCAAATGGCCATGCAGTTCATGAAGTCAGGAGCACGTGTCAGGCGAGCACATAACAGACGATTGCCTCAATATCTGGAAAGGGGTGTGGATGTGAAGTTTTCAGATGTTGCGGGCCTTGGGAAAATTCGCCTTGAACTGGAGGAGATTGTGAAGTTCTTCACGCATGGTGAGATGTATCGGAGAAGAGGAGTGAAAATACCAGGTATGTTCTTCAAAACTAAATACCTTTTCTTTGATTTCCATTAGGAGGTACTATCCTAAGTTCACATCTGTATTATGTCATTTCATATAGTCCTTAGTCTTGTTTCTAGGGCTGATTACTAGAGCCTATTCATCATGTTTTCTTGATTGCCCAGTAGATTGTGCTTTGTCTCTATGCTTTAGAAACTGAAAACATTGACATATTAGATGAAGTGAAAACATCATCCGAATTTGATGAAGTGAAAACAAAATATTTGTTGGGAACATAACTTATGGGTTTCAGATTGAACGTTCTTATTATCAGATGATAGCATGTTCTTTTATATCTTCTTAAGGTAATCTTCACATGACTTACTTCACATAAATTGGTTTCTTACCAGGTGGGATACTCCTTTGTGGGCCTCCTGGAGTAGGAAAAACTTTACTAGCAAAAGCTGTGTCTGGTGAGGCAGGTGTTAACTTCTTCTCCATTTCTGCTTCTCAGTTTGTGGAAATATATGTTGGAGTTGGTGCTTCTCGTGTCCGAGCACTCTACCAAGAAGCAAAGGAAAATGTGAGTGTTACATAGGCTTTTTCTTTTTCTAGATTTTGTTGATGAGATATTTACCACCATGGGGTTGCATGGGTTAACGCTTCCTAGATCCATCGATGATACTTCTTGTTCTCACAGCAGTGCGTGATAGATCAGTCTTTATATGTGCAGTCCTTGTTTTGCTTAGTTCTTACTGAGAGCTGAAGAAGTTCTCAAAATATGAAGTTGCTTATTTTGTACCTTTTCTTTATATTTGTTCCTTTCCTTAAACACTTCCTCAAAACATTTCTACCTAAAATCATGAAAATTTTACTGTAAACAGAGAAATATTGAAATTCATCAAAGTTGGTTTCATTTGTTTAGGCTCCCTCTGTCGTCTTCATTGATGAACTGGATGCTGTTGGAAGGGAGAGAGGTTTGATTAAAGGTTCTGGTGGACAAGAACGTGATGCCACTCTTAATCAGGTAGGTTTTTGGTGTAGCCCATGTCTACGATTGTTGTCTTTTAATGCCATTGTAATAGTCAAACCTTCATTTGGAGATTGATGTTGTTCACTCCAGCTCCTAGTCTGCTTAGATGGATTTGAGGGAAGAGGGGAAGTGATCACCATTGCTTCTACAAATAGACCAGATATTCTTGATCCAGCACTCGTTAGACCTGGACGCTTTGATCGTAAAATTTTTATCCCTAAACCTGGCCTTATAGGTCGTATGGAAATCCTGAAGGTGATGTTCACATCTCCAACATCAACAAGTGATCGAATTTTTTTTTTCTTTTCCTGTTGAAGTTAATAAACCATTCTGTTTTTGTGTTTATTGTTTGGTAGTAGGTTCATGCTCGTAAGAAGCCTATGGCCGAGGATGTTGACTATTTGGCTGTTGCTAGTATGACTGATGGAATGGTTGGTGCTGAGCTGGCCAACATAATTGAGGTTGCTGCAATTAATATGATGCGTGATGGAAGGACAGAGGTAGTGCCAATCGGTTCAAAATGATATGGTCTTCATTTCCTGGCATCTTAGTAGTCTTATGCAAGGAGGATATGTGAGAAAAGTGATGGTTTGGTAGCTTTGTACAGCTATTTAATCTTCTTCCAATGCAATGAATAGACCCCAGGGTGAGGTTTGGAACAAGACTTTCTTGGGAATTTCCTCAGACTGGGAATAGTGCATGTTTCTTTTCCATGCTGCTGGTGGCGATAATCAATGTTAATTGACATGAAATAACATTGCTGTTGACGATTGTGATATATTGGCTGAATTCTTGATTCTGATTAGGTCATGCTGCAATTCTCGTTGCTAAATGTTTGCTCCATTAAGTTGATCCATAGATCTGATAGTTGCCCTTATACATATTAGGCTTTTGGTGAATGGTCATCTCGTTTATGCAGATTACAACAGATGACCTATTACAAGCTGCTCAAATTGAAGAGAGAGGAATGCTAGATAAGAAGGAACGGAGCCCTGATACTTGGAAACAAGTAGCTATCAATGAAGCAGCAATGGCTGTTGTGGCTGTGAACTTTCCTGATCTTAGAAACATTGAGTTTGTATGGTTCTTAAACTCTCTCTCCTTAATGTTAAGTTGGCCTTGCTTAACTAGCGCTTAATATATTATTATGCCAAATGGAGATCTTTCTGGACGTATGTAGATATACATCTTTTGAGGGGTACGGTAGTGAAAGCCCAAAAAGTGCTTGATAACCATCTCTAATCTCTTTTACATGCGTCAGGAATCTTTAATGCATGTTACTTCTCTTAGTGATGATAGTGGTAGGCCTTTATGAATGTAAAATAGATATTGAATCTAATTGGTTCTTAAACTGGTAGGCTGTCTAGAGAGCTCTTGTTTTATCTTTGTAAAGTGAGAGTTTACAACATTATTGCACAGTGTTATTGCATTTGATATTTCCATTGAAGCATCTTTCGTAATTATGCAGTGATATTGCATTAATACTACATGGAAGCTTATTTTACAATTTCTGTATCATTGCTATATTTTGATTTGGAGTAGGTTACTATTTCTCCTAGAGCTGGCAGGGAACTTGGCTATGTTCGGATGAAAATGGATCATATCAGGTTTAAGGAAGGAATGCTTAGGTATCTCCTTACTCTCACTGCTTTATCTATATTTATCGTGGATCATGAAAAGAAAAGGACAACCTTAAAAACTCACATTGATTCAGTGTTCAATGTGCTAAAAAACAGGTTTCTAACTGTTAAAACAATTTAATGTCTTACTTTTTTTCCTTGCTAGAAGTTTCCTGTTGAAACTGTTTCTCAAATTATCTATATCTGTTGTTTCCTTATATAATGCAGTAGACAATCCCTCCTAGATCACATCACTGTTCAACTAGCACCACGTGCAGCTGATGAACTCTGGTATGGTGAGGGTCAGGTAAAGGAATTGCTTGAATCTTCTGTATATCTGTGGTTGCAAATAATGATAGTGGTTCCTTTGTTCCATTGGCATGCTTACCTGAAGATGATGGCAATAACCTGTAACATACTATTGATACGGTTTTGCTGATACAGTTTAAGGAGAATTTAAATTACGTATATACCAATAGAATGATTTCTATATCTAATACCATGGAACATCCTGGCATTCAGAATCACAGTGTGGATATTTCTTTTTTGCCACATCAAGATGTCTTTAACTTGCTTAGCAGCTTGAAGTTTTATAAATAATTATAAATAGATTATGTAGTCCACATGATGACCTGAAAGCTTCCTTGATTCTTTGAATTTTTTCAGCTAAGTACAATATGGGCTGAAACAGCAGACAATGCTCGGTCAGCAGCACGAACCTATGTCCTCGGAGGCCTTTCTGAGAAACAGTATGGCCTATCTGACTTCTGGGTTGCCGATCGTATCAATGTACGCATTCACACTTTTTATTCCATACTGATTCTTTGGGGCTGCCATTGGTCAATAGCTCGTTTCTATCCTAGAATTGTATAGTGTTCAATAAAATGATGACAAAAAGTGATGAATCAAAACTATGGTAGTTGTCAGATTCTTCATGTTTATACATATTCATCCACATGGTCACAATTATGTATATGATTCTGTGTGTTCGAAGATCAATATCTTATGGATTCTCATGCAGGAAATCGATTTGGAGGCCCTGCGAATTTTAAACTCGTGTTACGAATGTGCAAAGGAGGTATTGCATGTCATTTGGAAGAATCATTAATTTGCAGGTTTATGACATCTAGAATTTTACCAAATATCTCCATGTACATCAGGTTTTGCAGCAGAACAGGAAGCTGATGGATGCCATTGTTGATGAACTTGTAGAAAAGAAAAGTTTGACAAAGCAAGAATTTTTTCACTTAGTTGAGTTGCATGGCTCAATCAAACCTTTGCCCCCAAGTATATTTGATCTCAGGGCTGCTAAGCGAGCAGAGTTTCAAGAGATGATGATGAAGCAGAAGGAAACAACTATGGAGGTCAATACTTGAGCAAAAAAATGCAGTACATCCATTTTTTGAGAAAGGCATTTATTTGTGTAGGATTAGAAAGATGAAACAAAAAAGAGCGAAATTCTTAATTTGAGCAATCCAAAATGTACAAAGTCAGGGATCATTTGGCAACATCAAAACTTGTTTCAGTTTTGTTTTGAAACCATAGTGAAATATGAAAATGAGGTTGGATTATTACGGTCGAACTTGGAATTATTTTAAGAACTTCAAAGGGTCTATGTATTTTACTCTGGAAATTTTATTTAAAAAATAATTACATGTGTTGATTCAGTCAAACATAACAGTTTTATTATATATTAACATAGCTTTATATATCTAAATTATTAAAAAGTATAATCTCTGGATTATACATAATGAGAAAGAAACTCCACCATGTCCATGCAGCGTAAGTCATAGCCACGTTCTTTAAATCACTATAGTGGCTTGAAGATGGATTCTGGGTCATCGTCTCAGGAAATCTCTGAAAATGCGGTACTTAGCAAGATCACTAAGCAACAACCTCGTTTGACATCAAACTACAGAGTCAAAAACTGCACTTGTCTTCAATGTTTCAACTGCCATTGATTAACACACGTTGTTCCTCTTCAGAGATGGGTTCCTGTAACTGCTACTAACCTCCAACGTCCGAACCTGACCACGTTTCTTTAACAGAAACTGCCCACTACCCTTTTTACCTATATAACTCAACTCACTCTTTCCATATTCGTTACACCAACTTCACTGAGGTTTCGCAGTTACAGCATTAGCTGACCCACCTAAGACAGTTATACGATGAAGGTCTCTAACATGGCTTCTCTTATGCGTGTTTCAATCTGTAGTTTTTTGTTTTTAGCTTCAATGCATGCTATGGTGGTTGATGCAACAAGGGTATTCAAAGTAGGCGACGAGTTGGGGTGGAAAGAGCCTCCAGATAGCGACTCAGCCATGTACAGTCTGTGGGCCGGAAGAAACAGATTCCTAGTTGGAGACTCTCTCTGTGAGTTTTTTGTCATTGTGTTGATTCCTTTAGTGATTTTATGTTACAGTGGTAGTGTTAGATCATCGAGTAAAAACATATACGTAGAGATGAGAAGATATATTCAAGAGTGCTCTCCCAAGTTAACATGAACGAGGTTGCTCCTGGTCACCATAGCCATAACAGCGTCGAGCTTCTGCATTTAGTAAGCTCCAGTAGGTGAAAAATGGATATAAAACAATTGTATGGATGTTATCTGCTTATCAGTGATAGATTTGGAAAAAAACAGAAGGAAATACTACTGATGACTCTGATTGATGTTCTTGAAATGCAGTACTGTTGATTTGTTCAACAAATAACTGATAACAAGTTCTGTTGCCTGTTAATGGAAGTTTCACTGTTGGTTGCAGCTTTTGAGTACAAAAATGACTCAGTACTTGAAGTGGAGAAATGGGGTTATTATCACTGCAATAATACTCAACCCATTGCAGCATTCAATAATGGAAGAAGTCTCTTCAAGCTAGACAGGCCAGGACCGTTCTACTTCATTAGTGGAAACTCTGATCACTGCTTGAATGGCCAGCGCTTACTTGTTGAAGTCATGGGTCTACACCACCTGCATACTCCACCTCCCTCAGGCGTGGTTGCTTCACCTGATCTGCCACCAACACCGCATCCCAGTTCTGCGCCAGTACTCTCACCTGAACTGGCACCATCACCAATCCAAAGTTCAGGATCAATAGTCTCAACCAGTACTATTACTCTAGTCTCATTGTTCTTTGTCACAGCAGTTGCATATATCTTATTGTAGTGATCTAGAATCAGCGGTTGTTCCCTTTGTGTTAGGCTCATTCCGCTGGCACCTTTAGTACTTGATCATTAGTTTCTAGTCGTAGATATTGTCTTTGACATTGTTGGTTCGAGGATTATGAGAGTTTAGTTTGATTATTCTTGAAGCTTGTTAATGATGTTGCTTGTTATGATACTGATGATTTTAGTTGTTTCTAGTTACACAATAGTGGTCAGTTTTTGCAGAAACCATTAAGGATTGCAGTTCCTATTACATCAAATAACTTGCTCAAACATTTGACAATTGGTACTATGTTTTAATGTAATGTCACTCCTCTAGCTCTACTTACGCTACTTTATCAAGCATGACTTGAGAAACATATGCAGAGTAAATTCATAAGCTTTAAGTAAAACAAATTCTGCAGCAAAGCAGGGAAAATCCAACGAACATTAAATTAAGTACTTTGAGACAAAACAAAGAAGTTCATATTCATTACAGAATTTAGTAAAGATGATATCCTACAGATGTGCAGCTATCAACGTCTGAGTTAGTAGATTCAGATTGGACTTCATCTTTTTTGTTAAATTTTCGCTTTGGATGGATTCTGGCTTTCCTGAAACCAACAACTCCCCTTTTTCTATATTTTCTTTCCTTCCAGGCAGACTTCCTCACCCAATGTCTAGCCAATAGAACTCCTAAATATAGAAACAAAGTTCCCAACATCCCACAGCTGATGGCTAATAGCACCTCCAACTGCCATTTGTTTTCTTTAGCATTTGGTATGATCACCCATTCAGCTGCAACAAAAGCTGTTGCCATGAATGCCACAGCTACCCACATAACTTTGTGAGTTATGGACAATAACTTGGTTAGTTGTTTCCTCTGAAAAGGAACAATGCTGACTAGAACAATGACAACGGACAAAGATGTGAAGAGTGCAACGTTGTTGCTTATGGTAAAGATCTTGAAAGCTATCGTTCCGCTCGCTGTTGATTTTCCCTTCAGATATCCATCCTGATACACACTACCAGGTGGATTAACTCCTGCTGAAAATGAAACTGTAGCAATTAAACCAGCAACCAGTGTTATTGTGTTCCTGGCGTTTTGAAGTCCCTCCCTGTGAATTTCATATTGCTTCTTGCGACGACTTTTGTCAAGTCTATGCAGTTTTTTGCCAAGTTTTCGGTTGATATCCATATTTATTAGAGAATTCCTTACAACCTTCAAGGAATCAGAGTCTGATTGGCTTTCATCTAAAACCCCAGATTTACTGTGAGATTGATGACACCTTGGTGAGGTCTCTATCATATTTTGTGCAGGATAGTCAGAGGATTTGAAATGCTGTTGTTTATCCTGATTAGTGCAAAGATCCATCTTTTGCATGGGAAGATGCTCTTTAGATGAGCTAGGATCGCCTTTTTCTTTGGGTTTGAAGGTTGTTTCTTGTCTAGACACTGACGGTATAGGCAAATCTTCGGTTTGACAGTTACTGAGTTTAAATTCTGTGGGCCGTGTATGAGAATTGTCTGGCATCTCCTCAACTGCTTCGT
>JAOSBK010000005.1:3188135-3207411 GCA_027568895.1 Erythroxylum shatona | reverse complement strand
CAAGAAAATGCATTGTCTTAATCTCTTTGAGCTCATAATTACTGAAAGTTTGGGTCCTAACCCTTAATATGGGGACGCGATGTTACATATATCCATATACTCCTACTAAAGAGGACAACTATACACCCATAGACCTTTTTGTAGACATGATAAATTCACAATCATCTCTAAAACAAACTCTTTGAATTTATCAAGAAGATGTATCTTTCAATGTCTCGTAGCCTTTCAACACATAAATATATTCACAAAGGCACTATTTCTAATTGGATGTTTGACATGAGATTTGAACTTTTCAAATTTCATCTTACTCCTACTACTTATATTGATAACCATTCTCTTATAAGTATACATTGAAACAAACAATTTGTTCAATAGGTCTGTAAGATTATATCTAACCTTTTGGATATCTCATAACCTTTTATTATTTGATTTAGTTCTAAACTTAATGTATGATGTATGCTTCAACCAAGCATCACATCCTTAAATCATTAACTTTGACTCTTTCAAAGACTTAGCATTTGATATCTAATATGAAATCCTATTAATTGATTTAACTGGAACTATTGAAGGTAAGTCATTGTACTGGGCAGAACTATAGGAAAAATAATATCACATTATCTCCAATTATATTTTCCTCTATATATAAATCCATATTCTTGTGGAATTTTATTATGAAGGTGTTCACTAGGGAATCTCATTTCCTATAGATAATCAAAAATTTAAAAATCATCACAATGATCTCATCAAAGTGCTTTTGCATTCTCAATGTTTAATTTCTATTTAGATTTAAACTATTTAAATTTTTCAAAATTTTAAATCAACATTTCATTTGATATATACGACTATATCACATAAAGTCATTATTAATATAATGAAATATAAGTATCCTACATTTTTGGATTATAATTCCATCCAATAAATCACACGTATAAATTTAGCAATTTAATACCATCATCTTGCTTTCACCAAAGGTTGATTTGGTTATTCTTTAACTTGATAAGTGCCATACGGTTCATAATTAAAAGGATACATATATCCTCGTATGTAACTTTATGATTCTTGTCATGTTGATTTAACCAATATGACATAAAAGGATAGTCTTTGTTATCCAACTTTGTATTCTTTTCATTTATGTTAAGCATGAGTCTCCTTTGATCCAACATATACAAACTATTTGTATAAAATTGGATCATCTACTTTTACTTAACAACCTATTTCCTATCAAGCTTTGAACATTATAATAAGGTTGAATCTAAATTTAGTATCAAATACTCATAAGCATGAACTAGAAATACATATGATCTCTATCATATCTCATATAGGTAAGAAAAGTCATGCAATCATTTTTTTTATATGAAAACTATTTTTAGCTATAGCAAATGGCTTTAACTGATGCCATGTATATACTTTTATTAGACTAGATTAGCAAATGCCTTTAACTGATGCCATGTATATACTTTTATTAGACTACATTAAGTGGAACAATTCCATCAAGGTACTATACCTTTCAACTCTACTCTATGTAACCTCTTACATCTTGCTATCATGATATTGACGCACATCTTATATGCTATCATCAAAGTTTATGAGACATTAGTCAACTCAAAATGTTAATACATTTTGTCATCTATATGATTTTGACATATCTCTTAAAACTTTAACATCAAATCCTCAATAATGATCAATAGCAACATTATATAATAGGCATACAATTTTTCTATTTAGCTTTATTAACTCTTCTCAAACATATACTATGTTTAAGAAATTTAGTACACTAATTTAGTATCAACTATACTAAAGAAGGTAAATTTCACTTAAAATAGAATATAAATGTTAAAAAAACAAGTAAATAATTATATGTCCTGACTTCCAAATAAGATTAGGACTTTAATCATGTAATTATTTACTCCCACTATTTTATTCTAAATAATATCCCTCGCTACTATTCAGAAAGATTACTATAATCTTTCTAGTGGGCTAGGACTCCATTTAAATATAGTTGATCTTGAGTTTGGTCAACAAACAAACAAAACTTAAATTAGGTAGATAACAACTTTGTCAATCACATCTCATGTGACTCCTAAATATATTAGGTGATAACTCTTGCCAAAGTATATCTTATATGTTATTCTAACCTGCCTCTAAATTCATGTGATAACGAGTTTGCTTATCCAAATAAAACAAATTTAATTAAGTAGAACCTACTATTATAAAACTAAATATATTCTAGTTAAAGTGGCCTTCAGTTTGCTCAACAAACTTGATAATAAATAGAACTCTGGTTTATTTTTATAACGATACAAGGCAACAATCATGTTCTTAACATGTACTTAATATTTTAGTAAAGGATTTAATTTTGTTCATTTAATAAAATGTAAAATTACATGTAAAATATCACACATATAAAACATACAATTTAACATGCATCAAATATATATATCAAACATGTAAATAATCTATGCAACTTATATACTAATAATTAAGTTATATTCATAAAGTGTCAACGTTCGTTTGACTCTAGTTATTGATCTTTATAATCTAAAATAATATTTACAATTCCTTGAAAAATTAAATAGATTAAAATCATTGATTCATAAATGAATTAAATTTCTATTTTAAGTAGAAATTTAATTTGATTTGAAAAAATTTCAAATCCAATGGGAAACTTTTTCTAATTATATTGACTTCTTTAATAAAATTTAATTGAAAACAATTTTCAATAAATTATTCTTCTTACTCATTATAATTTAGAAAAACTTATTTTCAAAGTTATATAAGGAACATATTCTAATCCAATTAGAAAAGTATTTTACTTTTCCTTAATTAGAAAAATATTTTCTAATATTAAAATAGAGCTAATTTAAAAATTAATTAAAATTTTTAAATTAATTAAGAAAGTCCTTTATATTATTTATTTAGAAATTGATTTATTAATTAATTAGAAAATATTTCTTTAATAAAATAGAAAACTATTTGATATTAAAGAAAGCTCTTTCTCTTAATTAATAAATGAAAACAATTATCAAATTTTAATCAAGAAAAATATTTTTCTAATAGATTAGGAATCTTATTATTCATAAATAAAGAAACAATTTCTAAATAAATTGAATAATAACTCTCTAAACGAATAAAGCCATAATTTTAATTTATTACAATCAAATTGAAATAAATAAATTTAATTAAAAACCTTTCTTAATTACTTAAGAAAATTTTTCTTAAATTTAAGGAGTTTAATTAATTTCAATCTAATTGAAACTAATTAATTTTAATTTCTGAAACTAATTTTCTAAAATTAATTATGAATCAATATAATTATTAATCTTAATAAAAGTTAACATAATTGCTTTAATTTTGCAATTGAATTTTGATTTTTAAAAAATTTTAAAATTTCAATTGGAATAATTTTTTTAAAAATTACATTAACCTTAAAGCCAAACATGCCTTAAAATAGGTTTCGAATACCTTACTCAAATACTCAAACATGCTTATTATAGCCTTAGGATACATTATCCTTATTACCAAGATTATTCATGTGTCCAATCCCACAATTTCCTAAGCCCATATCCAAACACTCCTCTTCTTCGTCTTTAAGAAACCCTAATTTCTAAAGAATGAAAAACCCTAGCGGCCATCTATCTTAAAGCTGTCGTTGCCACTATCCTTGCTTCACTTTTGGCCATGGTCGCATTACACTTCTTGTCGTTGTCGACAGTCACCGCTAGAGCCTCCTCGTCGTAAGTCTGTGCTACTGTCAGTTTTCTAGCTGCCAGTGGCAGTGTCGTTGAAGTAGGAGAACCTCTCAGCTAGCCGCTAGTTGCAGGCTCTGTCTCTATGGATCTGGAGCTAACTAAGCTGCCCTACAGTGTTTCATTGTGCCACTAACATCTATCTCCTCATTGCCATGGCCAGTGATACGTCTGGCCTCACCACAAGGACCTTATTCTAAATAGCCCCAACCACAAGAAAAAAAGAAAAAACAAGCAACATTCTCTTCTAGCATCATCGACAATTTGCCAACAGCACAATAACATAAAGGTAACTAAATGCTATCAACCAGCTTTTTCATCTTGTGTTTTTATTATTCTTGAAATTTAATAAGTCTTGTGAATATGAATCTTTCATATTTTAGGGTTTTAGGTCTCTAAATTAAAGTTTTTTAATTATAATCTTATTATAATTTTAATTTTAAAATGAAGAATATTTAATCCAAACTTTTCATATTGTTTGATCATACAATAGTTGCAATTTCCATAATTAATCAATAGCAATCAAACATTTTTTTAATCAAAGCATAGAATTAAAGTCGATTTGATACCACTGTTAGAAAATTAGGACGAGATTAGATCATAATCATAGCAAAATAATTACCAAACTTTTTCATATTTTAATTTCCTGAAAACTAAGATCACTTTAATTCTATAAGGTGATTAACACATAAATCATAATAAAGTGTAAATTTTAATTTGTAACTTATTCTAAAACTTGATCATTTTTTTGTTGTATACCACGAACCGTTTCTGAAATCAATCCTTCTTAACCACTATAGTTGCACAAGTTTTTAGTCTCTAATGGTGTCTACAAAACAGGTTGAGAAAACTCTGCAAATATTAGAGAGAGGGTTAAGTAATAAGTTGTTAAGCCTACTTATAATAAGTTTAGGACATTTTAGTAATTTAATAGAAATTAAATTCTAATTTTAATTAAAATTTAATTAAAATTGCAAATAATTATAATTAAATACCAATTATGCCTAATATCTCATGTTAATCCTTATTTATTAAATACCTTATATTTAATCATAAAGTTTCTCAAACTTTACAATCAAGTCCAACTTTCTTCAATGTGTTCTTTTTGTGAGACCCATTAGGTTCCCAAGTATATTGGCAATGCTTATAAATTCTAATTCTAATTCATAATTAGAATTAGATAAGTTAAAACTTGTTTTAATCCATCTTTAATTATCAAATTAAAAAATTGTAGGTAAAAATTATAATTACTACAAGTTGTGCATAAAGCTTATCTAGAAGGTCTAGATTTATGGGATATGGTTTCTAGGGATGAAAAGACAATCCCTCCTTCTAGATTTGTGGGATATGGTTTCTAGGGATGAAAAGACAATCCTGTAGATACTCTTCAATTTATTGAGTTATGGAAGTGGAAGATCAATTGTGGGAAAGCTCTATTTACTTTGTGAATATTGAGCATGTTCATGAGTATTGATCATGTTACTTTGTGAACTTCCATAAAAAAGTTAATATTGAGCATGTTCGTGATCTATCATCATAAAAATAAGTGCAAGGGACTATTGAAATTTTGCAAAAATTAGCTCAATTGCAATATCTGAAGAGGAAGTATTTGTTACAATTTAAGGCAATCTTTCAATTGACTACTATTTTTTGAAAGTTAAGGTTTTAAATATGAAATTTTAGAGTTGGATATGCAGGAGCCAACGAGCGATGCACGGTTATGTCATTATCTCATTCATAGTCTATAAAAGAGTTTGTACATTATATCTCCTTAACACAATGCATGTTTGTTTCATTACCTTATTGTAATCCATAAAAATAGTTTATGCCTTTTATCTCCTTAATATATGGGTGTTTAAGTTAACCTTTAATCACTAGGTTGAAATTTTTATTTTTGAATAAGGAAGCTTTAGTGAAATAATTATCAAAGCAAAAGTTTTCCTTAAAATGTTTTATAGTGATTGAAATCATATAAAAATTGATTATCAAAATCAAAATCAACCCAAAACTGACAATCAGTTCAAGTTAGATTTCAAAATCATGTTATTAATGTAGAAAATTGGGACATATGAAACATAATTATAAGTCAAAGTGGTGTAATCAATGTAGCAAATCAAGCTATACGTAAATAATTTTTGTGTCAAATCACGTGCAATAGGAGAAAATATAAAAGTAGTGCCACTAAGCAACTAAATTGGGAAAATTGTTTATCCATTGAAGCTATTGATCAGTTAAAAGTTGTGGCTTTTATTATGCACCTAATTGATGCATCTAATAAAGAAAGTAATTATACTAATTGAGTTTTTCTTAAGGATGTTTATCATGTTCTAGGTCCGAGAAAGTACCTTGCTTCAGCCTTTTATATTACAAATTTGGGAAGGTATATTCTCTTTTGTTTAAATAATGTCAAACTATATTCTAATGTGTAGCACACTTATGATTGTTGTTTATTAGAAAAAGAAAAGATTCATATGTTGAAAAGGCACGACAGAATATAAACTCAACATTTTGGCATGTTCATTTAAGCCATGTTAGTTACCAATTCCTAGAGAAAATATCCATAAAGAATCTTTTTGGTGGCGTTATTTTTTTAAAAAGATTTTCATCATAAAATGGTTTGTCCTATTGTCATTATAGAAAAACTAATCATCTTCCTTTTCCAATTTTAGGGAATGAAGCATCTTTATATTATAGTTGGTCTATTAGGATCTCTTAGGATCAACCCAACACCCAACTGCACTTGTATTCATTATGTAATAGTTATTATGGAATTTTGATCGGTTTGTATGGATTTATTTCTTAGAATACAAAAGTTATTGTATGTTAAAATTGAAATATTTGGCCCATATGTATTTTTGTTAGCCATGATGCTCACAAGAAAGGCTAGAGATATATGGATCCAAAATAAAGAAGGTCATTATTTCTTATAATGTGATATTTGATGAATTTGATCTTATAAGTTTGAGGCCAATGAAAGGATTTTTAAAATTAAACTTGAAAATTTTCCTTATGATGAGTTGGTAATAAAGGGAGTAACCTTTATTCAAATACAGAAAATATTCAATTATATGAAGCTATTGAAATTGTCATAAGACAATCATTACAAAAAAGGTTATCTGCTTATCTAGTTAATTTTGAAGTTGAGTTGAATCATTTTGTTATTTGTGTGTTGTTTTTCCATTGAGGGTTGATTTATGAGAGTCTAAATCATACAATAAAAAGAATGGGATCCTTGAATAGGAAGAAAAAATGCAAAATGAAATTTTAACCTTAAACAAAAATTGCATTTGGGACCTTGTGCCAAAATTAATGGATGTTGTTCTAGTTACTTTTAAATGGGTTTTCAAATCAAAGAAAAAGTTTTATAGTTTGATTGATAGGTACAAAACATGTCTTACTACTCATAAGTGCGGCATTAATGTGGTTAGGATTATGAAGAGACATTTAGTCTCTTTGCTAAAATGTAAAGATTAAACTATTATCCCTTTGATTGCTAATAGAGGTTAAAAATTATGATATCTAGATGTAAAAAAAATGTATTCTTATATGGGAAGATAGGTCGTGATATCTTTATAGAACAACTACATAGACTTATTTAAAATTTTTTCCTAATCATAAGTTTTGACTGAAAAAAGGCATTTTATGGCCACAGGTAAGCTCTAGGTAATTAGTGTAGTAAGATTTGTCAATACTTTAATTTTGTGATTTCAAGTCTTCTTAAGTTGATCTAAGCCAATTTATTACGAAAACATCTATTACGTGCGTTATGCTTTTACTTTATATAGATATATGATTATTATGAGAGACAATATTATTTGAAGTTCTTAAACATGGGAAGCATTGTCCATTCATCTTGAAATGATGAGTTTAAATGAATCTAACTGTTCTCTTGTCTTGGAAATTTTAAAAATAAAATGGTCATTTCATCCTTAAAAATGTCTAAGTCAATTTCATATGGCATAATTTAAATCCATACCTATAGTTATAAAATCATGCCTAAATTTATATCAAAATAAGGAAAATTTATTGGAAGATGCATCCTTTTTGTAAATAATTGGTAGTTTATTTTATTTAATTATAAGACCACCTAACATTGCTTCTCTACTAGAGTCATTCCTTAGTCTATGGATAAATCATATCAAGGATATATAATTGCAACAAAGAGGATTCTTTATTATGTCAAAGGCACTCTTAAGTTATGAATCAATATACAAGCAATATATATCCTTTTCTTTTAGAGGCTTTGGAGATGTTGGCTAGGTTGTGAAATAAATAAAACAATCCACAATAGGTTCTTGCATTACTACTAGTTCAACTATAATCTCATAGTGTCGCAAAAACCAAATTATAGTGGCTCTTACAAGTTATGAAGCTGAGTATGAGATAGCTACTACAGAAACTCAAGAGGGTCTCTAGATCAAGACCCATTTAAGAAATGATTTTAGCTTCAGTTATTCAATTCTCACCTACTGACAATGAAAGAACAATCAAGCTTAATGGAAACCAGTGTTTCATGCATGCAAAGACCATATTGACATTTGATTTCATATGAGAGAAAGTATTAACTCAAGACAATAGGTTGAAAAAGATACATAATGGAGATTAAGTTGCAAATATTTTTACTAAGCATTTACTAAAGAGAAGTTTAAAGTTTTCCATGAAACTCTTAATGTTACAAATAGTATAGTTGAATTAAGGGGGAGCGTTACAAGTTAGTGCAACTTACTACTTATTTAGTGAGTTTATAAGTTACTTTTATTATTCCTATTATCTAAGAGTCAACTAATGTAATTAAATTTTTTGTTAGTAGAATAAGTTTGGGAGCATATGAAATTTTTGTAATCAAAGTTAGTTGATTCTTTTTAATAAGTGTCAATTATAAGTTTTAGTTTGTACTGTATTGGAGTGAAATGTATTAGCCTTTATTTTTTTTCTTGATTAAGTAATAACATTTTAGTCTTCTACTTACTTATTTTGCATTATAATTTTTCACTTTAAATTTAACACATAAAATTTTTATGAAAACTTTAGTTTTCAATATTTAATAATATGTTATTGATAATATAAGATATTAATTAATGATTTAAAAGTAGTGAAGTCAAAACATAATTTATTAATTATAAAATTCATGTGTTTTTAAATGTTAAAAGAAAGTTTTATTAACTATAGTAAAACTATACACAACATGACAATGAGGGCTCCAAAATTACCTAATTACAAGGACAAAATGGTAATACTAAGATAGAATGTAAACTGTAGCTAAATTATAATAGCCAATGTTTTTTCATGTTATTAGATAAGCAGTGAGTTGCTTCCTTGACTAAAACCAAGCTACGTATCTCATTAAAGATGGAGTTTGCAAGCTGATAAGGGCTAGTACACTCCTTCATGTAGATACTATGATTCCTCTACCTCTATATATTATAGATCACGATAGTGAAAACTACTTTAAAAATCAAACTATCCTTTATAGTTGGTTTGGAGGCGCGAATAATCCAGTTAAGTATGAGATTCCAATAATAGACGTAGCTAGAAGGAGCAAGTTTAAGGAGCAGTTGACTCTAAATGATGGTGGAGTATACACATCTAAAAAATAAGTGGTTACGGTCTTCAGCTAGCTATCGACAAAGATTACACAAGGGGTTATAAGTCTCGTGCCATCGATCCTTAATGTGGAACCTGATTTTTTATAGCTAACCATGTAAACTAGGAGGCTTTGGGGTTGATACATTACTTTGGGGTTGAGACTTTGGCATGAAGGGGAATTTATCATTGGAAAGAAGCTAGGTCAGTTTCTCGAATTAATAGACTAGAATAAGTCCGATTATCATACTAGAAATAGATGGTGTTAACATTTCCCAGTTGATGATAGAGATATGGGTATATAATGTCTCTAGTTTTTAGCATCTGATGGAATACTAAGAATAGCTTTTAATGACAAGTAATTTCCAAAAGTTCTATAAAGAGAGGTAGATGTCGTGAAACCAATTGATCTATATGGAAGTTTTGTCCATCAGTAATATCATGATTTTCTTCATATAAGAACTTGTTGCATGAAAGCTATAGAACAAATTCCTAAGCTTCCTTACTGTTTAGTAAGTGTCACTTTGTTCCATTGCACCTTAGCCTTCTTAGCATTATCCGAAGAACCTGACTAGAGGAAGGATTTAATAGTTATGTCTAGCTCCTTATTGACCTTCTTCAACATAATTAGATGATTGACCTAATGAATGTGTAAGCTATTTAGCATGAAGATTGAAAGTGTGACCCTTGCAGCCATAGAAAGAAATGGTTTTGCCAAGCTGTGATATTGGACTTATAACTTTTTAAGAGGGGTAGGTAGTCGGTATATGTGAGTTTAATATAAGAGATAGGCACACCGAATTATTTAAAACGTAGTGTATGTAACTCCATACATAGAGAATTAGTAAGCTCAAGAGAGTTGTATACATTTGAAGAGCAATAAAAACTATTTTTATAGAGATTAATTTTCATATCAGACTAGCTAGAAAATCTAGTTAAAATGTCCTTAAGAATATTGTTTTAAAAAATTAAAGAATTTCATTAATGATATAAGATAAACAATGAAGAGTTTGGGCTATAAGTCAGCAAAGCATGACTTAAGAGACCAGTAAGCTAAACAATGTCATTTGAGCCATTCTAAGTTAAAGACAAAACGATCACAAATAGCGTCATTGAGAAACCTCCCCAACTTTTAGGGTAAAACGACCCACACCTTTTGCTAAATTTCAAAAAATTTCCCAATTTGGCGGGGTAGGGGATTGCGATTCGACTGTCGAGGAGGAGATGTTGTTGAGGTGTAGAGGATGATAGCGATGGAACATCTCTGCAAAGGTTGTGATTTCTAGGTAAACGACATCTACTCGTATCAAGTATAGCATTTAGAATCTAATCCTTGATCCTCCTTGTGGCTTGTAGTTGTGCCCGATCCGAGTTTTCTATGTGCCGTCTGGAAAAGAGATGATTGTGTCAAAAGGGGTGTTTGGAGTTGCAGACCTGCAGGGCGTCTACTAACAACGTTCCAAAGAGAGGCGAGGATGAGCTGAACCAAACCACGTAAGACTCTAGCTTGAGTAAGTCTCGATATATGATCTCCCCTGAGAAGGGAGAGATCAAGTGCTATAGATCTGAGATGTAATCTAGTTTCTGAATAGCTTTATGTGTGGGATTGCATAGCTCGTGCCATATAACCTGATTAAAAATCAGTTGCTCTCTAATACTTGCAGTGATTATCTCTGTAAGGGAGTTCATTGAAGTTGTTTGATTCATAAATCTTTTACAGTTTCTCTCATGCCATATAACCTGAACAAATGTAGCCATCAAAAGAAGGGTTATGTCCTTGTCATATTTCGATAAGGTAAGATTAGGAAGCCCTTGCATAGTGTCCAGGAGTCGTCAGACATTAAGGTCTGGTGCACTAAGGGTTGAAATTGTGAACCAAAGTGCTCTGGAGAAGCCACACTCAAAGAAGAGGTAGTCTCTGCATTCATCCTCTAGTTGACAGAAAACACACTGTTTAGGGAATATCAGGAAATTTAATCGATCCATAGTGCTTAGCCTATTTCTCATTGCCAACCAAATAAGAAAGATCACATTAGGTCTGAGGGTTGTTTTCCAAACCAAAGTGTCCCATCCAACCTTGTTTTTTGGTCTTGCCCTAAATTTCCTTATTGTCTTAGGGGAAATCTCTGAAATTTTGATACCCCTCCAAAAGTATTTATCTCTCTCTCCCTGTCTAATGAGAGGAGGGATGTGTAGGCTGGTAATCTCATCAAAATATAGTGTCCACCTACTATTAGAAATGATAGCATGGAGTGCGGTGTAAGAGAAAATTAGCCATACTGTTATGAATTAAGGGGCCATTTCCTGTCCAGTTATCAAACTAGAATGAGGGTCTATCACCCTCCCCTATTTGGCAAGTTATATGCTAATAAAGCTCTCCCCTCATACCTAGGAGTTGGTTAAAGAACTAGGTGTAGCTGGGCTTAGGTTTTTGAGACCAAAAACTCCTTCCTTTCAACATATAAGTGTGCATCCATTTAGCTCACAATGTTTCCTGATCACTTAGTATCCTCCAGATTCTTTTAGACATGAGGATTCTATTCTTAGTAACTAGGGATTCAATTCCTAATCCCCCTTCTTCTTTGGGTTGGCATATAGACTACCAAGCTACCATGGCCATTCCTTTTTCCCCATTCTTTTTCCCCCACAAGAACTATTTCATCAGCCTTTCTATTGTTTTAGATAGTCCTTTGGAGAGGAAAATGTAAGAGCTCCAGTAAGTGTTCATGGACAGAATAACAGATTTGAGAAGCTATAGTTTACCCCCATAGGATAGAGCTTTATTTGTCCACAAGCCCAATGTTTTCTAAATCTTTTCTACCAGTGGAAGACATTCACAAAACCTGAGCCGCTTAGAGGAGATAGGGATCCCCAAGTAGTTTAGAGGAGGATGTTTAACTTCCATACTAGTTGCATGAGCTAAGACATTCGAGAGATGATAGGCATTCTTGGAGAGAACAATTAAGCTCTTGTGTAGATTAGTACATAAGCCAGACATCTCTTTAAATTGAGTAAAAGTATCCATTAGGAGAGAAACCGACTGCAAACTAGCATGGAATAGAAGGATGAAATCATTTGCAAAATATAAATTTGTTAGTGAAATCATTTTGCATTTTGAATGAAATCTGAACATTAACTCCCGAGAGATGTTGTACTTGAGCCATTGAGTTAGGACTTCCATACATATAAGGAATAGATAGGGGAGAGGGGATCCCCTTGCCTAAGGACTTTTTTCCCTTTAAACAATCCAGTAGGACTCCCATTTATTATGATCCCATAAGAAGCAGTAGATATACATTGGCTGATCCAACTAATGAAGATTGAAAGAAAATTCATTTCCTTCAATACCTTTAGTAAGAATCCCTAGTTTACACTATCAAAGGCTTTCTATAGGTCTACCTTAATGGTGCAATTTTGGGAGGACCTTTTACAAGTATACCCTTTTAGGAGTTCTTAAACCAATAGGATGTTATCTCCAATATCCCTGCCTGCCAAGAATGCCCCTTAATTCTCACTAATGAGAAACTTTAAGACCTCCTTCATCCTATTAGCCAATATCTTGGCTATGATCTTATATAGGAAGTTGCTGCAAGATATAGTCCTGTAATCAGTCCACGAATCTGGGTTGGGGTTTTTAAGGATTAGGCAAAGGAAAGTCTTGTTGATTTCCTTTAGAAGTAATCCTTTTAAGAAGAATTCCTGCACTGCCTCTTTGATAATTCCACCCAAACAATACCAGGTTTTCTGATAGAAGAAGCCATTTAAACCATTCGGACTAGGTGTTTTAGATCCATTCATGCTAAACACCACCTAGTCAATTTCCTGATCCGTAACAGGTCTAGTTAGCTTGTAAATTTCTTGGTCTGGAATCTTGGAAGTTACAAATTGGCTAAGGTTGAATTCCCGTAAAGAATGGGAAGAGTCTGCCCCAGAAGCTTACTGTAAAACGATAGAGCATCCCTTGCTACCTCTTCTTGACCAAAAACCTCCTTGCCATCTTCATATTTAATGGAGTTAATTCTATTAGTATGCTTGTGGGCTAACAAGGTATTGAAGAAAAACTTAGAGCATCTGTCCCCCTCCTTTATCCAGGAGATCCTAGATCTTTGTTTCAGCAGTGAGTGTCGGTTTGCCACAGCTTCCAAATAATGTTTAAGGGCCTCCTTTTCAACTAAAGCTAGTTTTTCATCTAATGGATTTTCTACTATAGCTTGCTGTAAGGAATGAAGTTTGTCTCTAAAGAGGTCAATCTCTTAATCAGCTTCTGCCCTGTCTTCTCATTAAGAATCTTCAACTCCTGCTTTATGGCCTTAAGCTTTTGGATACATATGTATTTCTTTGTCCCATAACATCGAAATTCCATGCCTTTCTGTATGGCTTCTTGAAAGCCCTCTATTTCAGCTAGGAAATTATTGAATCTAAAAGGGTGCTGAGATTTTTGGGAAGAGAAAAGATCTATAAGCTTAATACGAGTGTGGTCCGAAATGCCCGGGTTTAGGAATTTTGCATGACTAAGAGGGAAGGAGGAGAGCCATTCCCCATTGACCATCAGTCTGTCCAATTTTTTCCTAATATGTCAGTTAGCACTTTTCATGTTGGTCCATGTATATTCATGGCCTGTAGACTTTAGATCAACTAGCTCAACATCCTGTATACAATCATATAGATTTGTAGTCTAATTCTGTAGGTTGCAATTCCCTTCAGCTTCAGATCTGAACAAAGTTGTATTAAAATCTCCCCCAACCATCCACAGGGAACTTATTGAGGGCTTGATCCTTCGAAAAAAGTTCCAGAGTTTTGTTCTCTAAAATGTAGCATTGAAACCATATATAAAAGTAGCCATAATCCCTGTGTTTTCCGATTTAAACCAAATCTTCGTGTGCAAAAATTGAGGATTGGACTCCAGCACTTCTAGCTTCACAAAAAGGTCATCATAGGCAATAATAATCCTCCCATAAGCGTGGCTTTGATGATTGGATATGAATTGCCAATTGCTGCCTAAACAACTTAACTTATTAAGATTTTCCTCCTTAATTTTAGTCTCCAACATAAAAAAAACCCACGGTTTCTCCTACTTCAAAAAATCCTTTAAAGCATAAAGCTTAGAAGGATTATTTATTCCTCTCACATTCTAGACAACTACTGACATAATTAATTGGTTTTCCCTTTAAAGCTTTTCCTACTGCTCCTATTGCTTTTCCTAGAGGTGAATGGCTTAAAGAGATCTTCTTGAATCAGTGCTATTGGCCTCTCAATTTGTGCAGAACTACATTCAATCGTGTTTTCCCTCGAATAGTCATCATTATGATTTGCTTCAATAGGAACCTCTTCCTCACCTCCTTCCCTTATTTCAGGCTTGCTTTCACTGTTGAGGTTTCATTCTGTTTGCTTGATAATGCTTCTTCCTCCTTCGGATTGTTGTTAGAGCTGGTAAAAATTTTAGTTTCTTTAGGAACCTTCTCCTATTGTTCTACTTCCAACAATGTCTCCTTCTTTTCCATTAAAACTTCTGCTTCATTATTCTCAATATGCTCTATTCCCATCACTTCCTAGTAATCTCCATTAAGGAATAACTTACCTATCGGTTTTCAGGCCTTGCCTTGTGTTCTAAGGGAGGGTTTCCATTGATAAATTACCATAACACAATCCTCTCGCAGCGAATTTCCATCTGCCAATCGGAGAATAGGAATACTATACTTCAGTTCCTTAGCCACATCCATGCTCACACATAATCTTGCAAATCCAACACGATTCCTCAATGCTGTGTTTTCATCCATGCAAACTGGTTTGCCCAAGTAGCTTGCAAGCATACTTAAACCTTTAGTAGTCCAATATTCCAAAGGAATATTGTGAATGTTAATCCGTAGAGGAATGTTCTTCGATCGAATTTTCTCAAATTCCATTCCCGGTTGCCATGTTTGTAGAAAGAGGGGAAGTTGGGACACATGCCAAGGACCCTCTTCGATGACCTTTTGGGCTTCCGATTTAGAAGAAAAGGTGAATATAATGTTGTCCTCTTCCGAAAGCATAACCTCTAGAAGTCCTATTCCATGCCAATTCCTCTTGGCCCAAGCTTGAATAATCGGAAAAGCTGGCCTCTTCTCCATGAAAAACTAGGGTAGCTTCCCATGTTCTAGCTCCTTGTGGTAATTCCTCTAGGCTAGGGGTCACCATAGTTCTTCCATCTTTCTCCACAGGAGGGCTGATGCCCTTAAGAATGTTAATGGAAAATAAATTAGCCCTAGACGAAAGAATTAAATCATCTGCAAACAATAGGTGAGTGAGTTGCAGGGGACGATATTTATGATGATAATAAAAATGACCATTATAGGATGTCAACTTCGTAAGCACATGATACAAACCTTCTATAACCCAACAAAAATGTATAGGGGAGAGGGGGTCACCTTGCCTTATTCCTCTAGCACAGATTAGAGGTTTTGTTACAATACCATTGATAAGGATACTTACTGATGAGGTATAGAGGCATAACATGATCTAATTTTTGAAGTGGGTAGGAAACTCCAAAGCATCAAAACAAGGTTGTATGAAAGGCCAACTAACTGTGTTGAAGACCTTATGAAAATTGATTTTCCAAATGCTACTGTTTAGTTTCTTCCCAGAGTGATAATCCTTAAAGAGCTCCTGCATAAGCAAAATATTGTTGCTAATGGATCAAACCTTAATGAAGGCACTTTAAGTTAGGCTAACAATTTTAAACAAGACCTTTTTCAATCGTCTAGACAAAAGCTTAGTGAGGACTTTATAAATAGTGTCGCAATATGAAATGGGATGATAGTCTAAAAGAGAGCAAGGATTCAATTTTTTTCATAAGATAGATGTATGTATGGTTAATTTCTTACAATATCTTACATGAAGCCAAGGTTTCCAATATAAGTTGAGTAAAAATCTCACCTGTGATATGTTAGGTTTGTTGAAAAAAATGAGTCGTAAAGCCACCTGAACCCAGACATTTCATTGGATGCAAAGAAAAGAGGACTTCTTTAATCTCATGTTTAGAAAATGAAGTAATAAGGAAATCTTCAGTCATTGGCTAAGAGGACGGTTGAAAAATCTGCACAAATTTAGAAGGCGATTAACTTAGTAAGGATGCCCCATTAGATTAGTGAAGTAGTCGTAAGTGAGAGTCATAATGGCCGTTTGAGTAGTATAGGAGATGCAATGCTCATCAGACAGTTGGACAGTGTGATTTCCATTTCTTCTTGCAAGTAGGGATGAGTGAAAAAATTTTTGTGTTATGATTTTCAACCAGGCCACTATGGATTTTTGATGTTGGATAGACTGGTGCAAAGAGAGTACGCTTTGGTAGTCTTTGAGTCACTGGATTTCGTAATTTCTTAGTTGAGAATTGTGTAGGTATAGATAACAATCAACTTGTTATAATTTTAGGAAAATTTTACATTCTTGAATCTGTTTAAGATGAAGAGAAGAGAGGGTTTTAAGATAGGCTTTGATGCGTAACTTCTGTATAAGTTAGAAAGATTTCAAGCCTTCATCATGGTTGTGTCAATAGCTACTGATGACACTTAGAAGTCCTTTCTTGATCTATAAGGCCATTAAAAAAACTAAAGGGTGCACCTTTGAAGGAGGAGTGGAATAGGTTATGGATCACAATACTTGACTGGTCAGACAATAGGTTGTCATCAAAGTAGGCATAGGAGTGAGAAAAAATAGTTAACCACATGGAATTAACCATGGGCCTATCTAATTTCCTTTTGAGTAAATAGGAGCCTTATTCGTTGTCAGACCAGGTGAGTATTCTACCAGAAAATTAAAGATTAGTGGGTTAGAATTTTTGGAGAAAAACTTCTAGCTTGCGACTTGAGAGTTAACGTAATCCATGACCACCCTCAAATTTAGAAGAATTTTTAATGTAGTTGAAATTTCTTGGCACTAACCAAAGATCTGAGATGTTGGTTTCTAGTAATTGGAGAGAAGATCAGAGCATTTCTTTTTGAAATTGAAAATGGATGCATATATGATAGAGACAACATATCTAATATTGGTATTATGGAGTGAACAAGATAGATGCAAATGATGGAAACTTTCTTCAAGCACCTGAACAAAAACTCTTGTCGTTTCATAATACCAAAAGATGCGACCATTATAGTGAGAATTTAAGTTTGTGATAAAGGACCACTTCACCCCTAAAAGCATAGCTACTGTCGATAGGGTTGATTATTTAATTTTTTTTCTAAGAGACCTACTATACAAGGCTTTGTATCTAAAACTACGTCTTTGATCATAGCTTGTTTATGAGGGTTATTAAACCCTCTAAGATTACATATAAGTATCATCAATAAGGGGTCCCTTAGGGAACTACGCTTCTTTCGAGTTGATCTACTTCTGGAATTACTATTGGAATTCAAAGTTAGTGAAGAGAAATAACCTTGGTTGTCGTGACTAACTAATTATGCCTAGTGTTAGGATCTTCAGGCGTAGGCACCGCATGCGCTCGAAGATGCTACAGTACCGCCATTAGGTGGCTAAAATTGGCTGGTGCATTGCTACAGTCAGCAGTAATGCTGACGTTGTATTTTCATGCTTCGAACTACATATGGGAGAGACACTTAAAGTTTCGTGTCTCATATGGTAGGTTCAGTATTTGGGAAAGTACGATAGTCACTCTCATTGAGAATTTTTTAAAAATAAAAAGTCTCAAATAAAGTTTAAAGATAATGTTTTCGGTATTATTATGTGATTATTTGATTGTGAATTTAGTTTTTGCAATTATAATTGATTTTTACCTACATTATTCCCATCTAGAATGTAAGGATGACATAAAGATGTATCCCTTATGTTTGTGGTCTTTTTGAGTACTGGTAAGGTTGTAGTCACCACAGTGGCTTTACAAGTTAGTATTTGGATTATACTGCTTGCATATTGGGGGTTGTCTCTAGTCTCATGTTTGGTTATTCTACCCACAGATGTTGACCTTATGTGAGATTTTGAGATGTACATAAAGAGAATAAATGGAGGAAAGTCGTTGCCTAAATGATCTATTCACCCATAAATGGTTATGTCATAAGAGTCGATGGTTTGTACTCTGATCGCTTTTATATGGAAATCTAATTGCATATATTATATATTCACCCCACAAGTGTTTCATAATATGTGCGATTGGATTCTCTGTACAGATAATGTTATCATTGTTGTCTTATTAAACTGATTTTTATATCGTCTTTTCTATCTTATAGTCACCTTTTCTATAAACAAAAATGCTGTTATGATTGAGACCTTAAATGGTTTCAATTTCAAAAAGTGGAAGAAGGATGTGGAGTTTGAACTGGAGATAGATGACGTCAGTATGGCGATGCACATCGAGAGACCTTCTCCACTTACTAATATCAGCTCAGAAACTAATAAAGTAGTTATGGCAATCTAGGAGCGATCAAATAGGATGTGCTATTTGACCATCAAGAGGTTGATCCCAGATCATCTACTGAGAGGATTATCGGATATGATCATAATGAAGGAGTTTATGAATGACATTTCCCATAGATATAAGGTGTCTTCTCATATGGAGTAGAGCACTTGTATTAAGAAGCTATTCTCCATAAATTATACAGGAGAAGGAGGCGTTTAATAGTACATTATCAGGATGGTTCACCTTGAGACTAGGTCAAAGGTACTTCTTGATAACCTCATAATGCATCAGGCACTAAATTCTCTCCCTCAAGAGTTTGAGATGTTGGGTACCTCCTACATCTCTTAGGATGAGGCCTGAGAAATCAATGCCTTGATTTCCCAATGTGTTGTAGCGGAGGAGAAGATTAACAGTTCTCCTTATATAGCCATGTTTGCAGCAGTGTAACATCCCATCACCGATGGGAAGGGTAATTTGGTCATTTAGGACGGGTTAGGAATGTTTAAATATATCTCGGCATGCACATGCATCTTATAGCCTCTATATTTATATGAATGGTAAT
>JAOSBK010000005.1:3162944-3180072 GCA_027568895.1 Erythroxylum shatona | reverse complement strand
TTGAAGGTTGTTTCTTGTCTAGACACTGACGGTATAGGCAAATCTTCGGTTTGACAGTTGCTGAGTTTAAATTCTGTGGGCCGTGTATGAGAATTGTCTGGCATCTCCTCAACTGCTTCGTTGTGCTTGTCGACTCTCTTATTAAGAGCAAACATTAGCATGTTCTTGAGTTTCTGGTTCACCCTATTATTTCCAGCTTGTTCAAGGATGTCAAGAGCTGTCTGTCCCTTAAAATTCCAACATTCTTTATCCACTGCTGTGTTTAAGATGCTCTCAACTAACTGAATCCAACATTCAACTATCTCTCACTGAACAATTTTGATTAAAAATGAAACGTACAAGAATGTATGCAACTGTGTGTGCATGAGTAGAGGAAGGGAAGAGGGTGCTTACTTGGCAATTCCCTGTAGACACTGCTAGGTGCAATATAGTGTCACCATATTGGTTTTGCTGATGAAGAAGATCGGAGATGCCAGCACCCTGTGCTAAAAGTACGAACGTTTTATAATCGTTGAACCTTACTGCAAGATGAAGAACTGTTTCTCCACATTTTGTCAGGCATCGACAAGCATTAGGATAGGTAGAGACGAATGCTTCAACCACTGACAAGTGGCGATTGATTACTGCCAAGTGCAGTGGAGTTAAACCATCACGGTTAATCTGGACACCAAGATCAGGAACTTTGCGCAAAAGAAGCTGTGTGATCCCAACGTTACCAACTCTACAAGCATAATGTAATGCACAATTTCCCGTCTTGTTCACTTTCCTGGCTAATTTGGGGCGAGATTCCAATATGCACTCTACAACATCTGCAAGTTGGGATTGTTAGAACAAGCATAGAACATGTTATACGTAGATAACACTTGTTACAAATTCTTATAGTACCATTGTGGCCTCTTAAAACGGCTTGATGTAAAGGAGCTGACCCAGCTTCTTCTTCTAGTGACATATACTGGGGATGTTCCAACAGGAGTCTTACTATCTCGTCATGTCCTTCTCTACAAGCAAGCGAAAACACGCTCTGGTTTTCACGGTTGAGCTTAACAGATATCAAAGGCTCGGCCTCCATCAACAATTTGAAGATCGTGGCATTCCCTTGAGCAGAAGCTATATGCAGTGCAGTGTCTAGTTTCTGATTCACTCCTGCCGCCAAGTCAGGGCAGAAACTCAGAATTTCTTTGACAAGTTCGGTGTGACCGTGTAATGTAGCCAAATGTAATGGAGTGTCGGATAAAGTAGCCGATCTTCTTCTAAGAACTCCTTTGTCGACTTGTAATATTTTCCTGAACTTAACAATGTCATTGCTCCTAATAGCTTCAGAAAGCCTTGGATCCATAACTCAGAGCTCTAAAACTCAAGTTGACTCGGAATGGGATAAGAATAAGTACGAGGGGTGAGAATTTTACAGTTGTTGATCATAAACCACCACAACTTGCATTGATATAGACAAGGACTGACAAAATCCTGTGCCATTATTGATTACATTCCAGCTTCCAGGAATGAACAGACCCCTTTCTGGGAAGCATCGTGGAAAGGACTTGGGACTTTTTGAGTGAAGCTTAGCAAAGCGTGTGAAGGGGCATTTCCATGTTCTAGCAAGAATGCTTTTGGGAATAAAAGTGCACATGGATAAGAGGAAAAGAGAGACAATTTTCCCTATGAGACAACTTCTGTACAGTTTCCCGGACCATGTATCAGCGGGACATGCGAGTCATTCCCTAGGTGGTTGTTGGCGGTGGTGCTACTAGGTGGTTGTTGGCGGTGGTGCTGCCGTTGGTATGTTTTTTCAAGGAAAAGGAGCTCCGGCCTTACCCTTTTTTTTTTATTAAAGGGGCAAAGCAACCTTGGTAGGCCCGAGGCCCTATCAACCAAGGCTTAGCCCGGCCCAAATACCAATACTAAGTCCATCATTTTTACTGTTCATGATATGAAGATGTCTGTAAAAAAAAACATTATTAGTGATTAGATTAGAATAGAGTAGAGCGAATTTTGGGAGATGAACACTTGCAAAATTTTTGTTAATCCAAACAACAAATTACTATTTGGCACCGAATTAACAAAATTTTAAAAGGTTGGTCACTTAATTAAAAATTTAAAAATTTCGACTCTAGATTAAAAAAATTCTTAAATATTGAAGCACTCTGGGATTGATTATCCTAATTTATGGGTAAAAAAAATGACTATTTTATAACCAATTTGTTACACAATTTTAAACGTGTTATCGAAATCTTTTTTTTGAACCGGAGGAACCCTTTGGATGGGCATTGGATAAACCTTTAAATTAACGCAATAGCTTATAAATTATGTTAATTGAGTACTCCGCACTAGGTAGTATAGGCTCGATCGAAAGAGCATAAGTAGGGGGAATCAAACACATGACCTTTTGGCCCCATGCCCCTCTATTCTACCAACTCGACCACCTCCTAAGGGACGTGTTATCAAAACCCTCAAAACGAATTTCTGTTTTACTAAACTATTGCAGTATTAAGGAAAACTAAGTCAAATTCTAAAAGAAATTTTCAATTTTCATTGGCAAAACAAAACTAGAATATGATTAGCTAACAATAAATTAAAATAAATTAACTAATTATAATACTTGAAAATTCAATTTTATTTAACTAAAATTCAAGAAAATAATCTCATTTAATTGTAACTATGACCGTTGAACTAAAAATAATAAAATTTCATAACTCAAGCATTTAATCTGAAACCTATTAGAATAGTTAATTAATAGTAAGTTTTGATTTTAATACTAAGTTTGAATAAATTAATTTTCTTGATTGATTATGAAATTTTTTTTACAACGAAAAAAACACAAATTACAATATTCTCCGAGGGAGACTAACCTCGGCCATATCCTCTAAAAGGAGAGAGGCACACCCAGATGGTGCTCTATCAAAAGTGGTGAGCTTGAGTCCCAAAGTAAAAGCATGGTTGGCGAGCCAGTCAGCGCACCGGTTGCCCTCTCGATAGATGTGGCGAAGAATAACTACCCAGTTTCGGATGAGAAGTTCATTGATGCCCAGGACCAAAGGATTGAGAGACAGGGCGCGATGTGAGGCGTCAGAGAGGAACTCTTGAGCCACGATAGAGTCCAGTTTAAGGATCACGTGGTGAAAACCGAGGGTCCAGGCCAGCTAAAGACTCGAGTAGACGCCCCAAAGTTCAGCCGAAACCGGGGAACAGTAGCCTATATACTGAGCAAAACCGCCTAACCAATCGTCAGAGCTATTCCGAATGAGACCTCCGGCAGTGGCCGAGGAGGTGGCGTTGCAACACGCCCCATCTGTATTCAATTTGACCCACCCAGGGGTGGGCGGGCACCACCCAATAAATTGTGCAATTCGTGCTCGAGGGGCCAGACTGGGACAACAAAGCGAAGCTGAGGCCTGGGAACTCAGGCGGACATGATTGAGGATGATAGTGACAGGAGAAACCGACCAGGAGAACTGAGGGTCGAAAAGGGCCTGATTCCGCCATGTCCAGAGGAACCAACAGGTTGTCCCAAAGATAGCAGCCCATTCAAGTCCCGAAACTAATTGATGGGTCTGGAGGTTAGTAGTGAGCCATTCCTGATGGGTGGTAGTGAAAAAAGTGGAAGGGAAGGCATGGCGAGGAAAAGTAAGCCAAATATTTCACGCTTTGGGGCAATCGCGAACAACATGAAGCGAGGACTCCTCCAGCCGACAGTGATAGCAGTCCAAGCTCGTAGTGAGGTGCTTGCGAGCGCGTTGCTAGTTGGTGAAGAGGCGGTCTTGAGCAAAGAGCCAAAGAAAAGTGCAGATTTGTTGTGGGCCAGACCATTGCCAAATGGTCTTCCATAAGCGGTCAGGTTGGGCCCACGGGTGCTCCATAATCATATAATAGGCTGAAGCTGTAGTGAATGTCCTAGTAGGTGACGGACCCCCCTGGAGTTTGTCGACTCCGAGGTAATGCTTGGGGGGGAAAGTTCCCGCAATGGCCCGCCAGATTGAGGAAGGGAGAAAAGGTTAAAATTGGGGCCAATCCCAGTTACCAGTGTTGTCCACGAAGTGGTGAACACGACGGTCAATTTCTGTGGAAGGGACAGGAGTATTAACATACTAGATAAGGGGACCCTCGTTGGCGACTTAGGGGTCCAGCCAAAACCGAGTTTGGAACCAATCGTCGATCATCCAGCGGATGCCGTTAATCACATGGGGCCAAATGGCCTTGATACTCCTGCAGACCATGGAGCCACCAATCGGAGGAAGAGCAGGAGGGATATGATTGACATCAAACTTATATTTAGCCGATAAAATTTGGACCCACAAAGCATTGGGTTTAGTGATCAGAGCCCATCCTAAATTGGTAAGCAAAGCATCATTGGTGGCACGGATGTTCCGAATCCCTAATCCACCCAACTCCTTCGGTTGGCAGACTTGATCCCAATGAACAAGGTGAAGCTTTCTATGTCCGGGGGAGGAGCCCCATAAAAAGGTACGCATAATCTTCTCCAAAGCATCGTACAAACCCCAAGAAAGGCGAGCCTTTTGCATCGTATAAGTAGGGAGCGCAGAGAGGACCGACTGGATCAAAATGAGGCGGCCCACAAAAGACAAGAGGTTGGCTTGCCACCCTGAAAGGCGATGTTGGACGTTGTCGATCAGATACTGGTAAGTCTTTTTAGTGACTTTTTCGTGAAGCAGGGGAATTCCAAGGTATCGACCGAGATTCAAGGTTTGTTTGAAACCCAGCGCTCTACTAAGAGTACGCGCCGTAGAAGGGGAAATGTTACGGGAGTAGAAGACATGGGATTTATCCTGGCTAATACGTTGGCCCGACACGACACAAAAAGAATCCAAGGTGTCACGAATAATGGAAACCTGCTTAAGAAAAGCTTTTGAGAATAAGATGAGGTTGTCGGCAAAAAACAGGTGGGATATGGCGGGACCTGGGCGACTTAAAGTGATAGGCGACCAGCGTCTACAGGCCACAAAGTGCATGATGAGATGGCCAAGGCGTTCCATGCATAACACAAACAGATAAGGTGAAAGCGGGTCACCTTGATGGAGACCTCGAGTAGGGATAAAAATGTCACCTAAGGCTCCAATCCAGTTAACTTGCATAGTCACTGTGGAAACACACTTCATGATAAGATTAATGAGGGAATCCGGGATTCCGACAGCGATGAGCGTATCGAGGATAAAAGACCAAGAAAGCCGATTGTAGGCTTTTTCAGGTCTACCTTAACCTCCAAAAACCCGGTTTTACTGGTTTTGCGCCGCATGGAATGAATAACCTCTTGGGCGATGATGATGTTATCAATAATTTGCCGGCCCGGGACAAAGTTGCATTGGGTTAGGCCTACAATTTTGTCAAGGTGGGGTTTCAGTCTGTTGACGATCACTTTGGTGATAGCCTTGTACAAGACCGTGCACAGAGCGATAGGCCAGAACTGCGTAATCGACTGCGAGGAGGGGGTCTTAGGAATGAGGACCAAGATAGTACGATTCAGGGCTTGCTCCTAAATTTCATGCCGAAAGGTTTTTTATATGAATAAGACAAGATCGAACCCAATGTGCTCCCACTGGGATTGGAAGAAAAGCGCAGTGAAACTGTCGATGCCTGGCGCCTTATGAGGATTCATATCAAAGAAAGCAGTCTTGACTTCTTTGGGTGAGATAGGTCCGAGCAGATCCATACGGGCCTGGAGAGGGAGAGGGGGAAAAGTATCGGGAGGAAGAGGGGGTGGCGGGGTGGACTAGCTAGTGGTGTAGAGGTTGGCAAAGAAGTTGCGGGCAATGCGTTGAATGCCACCAGGATTCGAACTTTCACACCCATTTTCATCGCTGAGGGAGCGACATTGCAGGGACCGTCGGCGTCCTGTAGTGACCGAGTGGTAATACTTAGTATTTTTGTCCCCTTGCGCGAGCCACTGGCAACGCGATTTTTGGTGCCAGAACAGTTCCTCCTGAACGAGAACCTGTTCAAGTTCCTACTAAAGGTACGCCTTCAGGTAGCGCAAAGAGGCAAAGTCCCGGCATCTAGATGGGTTTGAAGGCCCCGAAGGCAAGCCATGAGTCTCCTTTTGCAGTGAAAAATATTTTCGAAAGTGGTGGAGTTTCACTGCTAAAGCTTGGTAGCCAAATGGCCGAGCTTAGTAGTAATAGTCGAAATATGGGGATGCTAGTTGTCCTTAACAGTTTGGCTAAATTGGTCATGGGTCAACTAGGCAGACTGAAAACAGAAAGTCCGAGGGAGAGGGGAAGGAGATGGAGGATGCGCGAAGGTGACAAGGAGAGGGTGGTGATCATATTTCAGGAAGGGAAGGGGATGAACAATTGTGTGAGAAAATTCCGACAACTATGGACTGGAGCAGAAAGCACGATCAAGGCGAGCGCGAAGCTGCCCTCATCTCCAGGTGAATTTAGGGTCAATAAATCCAAGATCTTGCAGGTGACAGCAGTGGATACAGTCGCGAAAGGAAGGGCTCACTCCTGAGCGGAGGCTAGAGCCACCTCGTTGATCGTCGTAGTCCAACTTGGCGTTAAAATCGCCGCCCAAAAGCCAAGGGAGAGTGGTAGACTGGGTTATGTGTTGTAAGTGGTCCCATAAGAAATGTTGAAGAGAGTAAGTCGGGCTGGCATAGATAGCACTGAACATGAACAAAGTATGGGTCCATTGGATCTTCACATGAATGAATTGCCGATGGGTTATCATAATTTGAATAGGGGTGTCCTTATTTCATAAGAGCCAGATGCCGCCGGGGAAGCCTATGACCTCCACTCGGAAGGACTGATTGAAACCCAAGCTCTTGATAACTTGGTGGGCTCGAGCGCCACTGATGCGGGATTCCATCAAAACTACCAGTATTGGTTTGTGAGTGCGGATGTAGTTCTTAAGAATAGGCTAGAAGGATTTACCCCCATCCCCTTGACAGTTCCAGAGGAGGATGGGCATAAAAACAACAGAGAAATGGAGTGGGCTAAGAGACAGGGGTGCTGGCCCCATCACAAACTGGTCCCTCATCAGGAGAACTCTTAGTAGCTGTTGTTATTTCATTCATCGGGGAGTCAAGGATAATAGTGGCTTCAGGGACGGACGATGGAATTACCAAAGGGTCGGGGGGCTTAGACGGGGGAAGAAGGTGTATGGTGGTCGCGAGTGAGGTGTGCTCTAGGTCGCCCGGTGGGTCCTCCTCCATTCGGGTATGGGTTGTAGCTGCAGGGGGAGGAGTGACAACGGAGGTGTCGTGGAAAATAACCTTGGAATGAGAAGGCAAGGTGATGGTGATATGGTTGTGGGTGGGATTGGAGGGATTAGTGGGCTTTTTTCCCTTGTCCGAATGGTTAGGGGCTTGGGGAGGGAGCTAAGCTGGGCTGGGGGGTAGGCTAGGCTGGCCTTGGGCCAGAGGAGCTGTTGGGGGAGGGAATGGGCTCGGGCTGGCGGGGGTGGAGCCAGGCCCAGCTTGATGGGCGCGTGGCCCATGTGGAATGGGAGGCCCATTCACGCGTGAAGCCTGCCTGTTAGCATAGAGCGGCGTTGTCTTATAACTGGTGAAACCGCGACTGAGACGAGAAGGTTCTGGGGCGTGTGAGGACAAGGAAGCGAGGTGTTGGGTGGAAGAAGATGCGTCTGTGGCAGCGAGGAGGTTCAATCGCGACCCCAAGAGTCGTACAGTGGTGTCAGGACAATGCCTATTGCGTCCCGTCTTAGAGTCGTTGGGGTTACGGGGAGGACGCCTCTGGACTTAAATCCAGGGGCCGTAGAGATCATCGGGATTTGCACACGCAGAAGGGGATGGGTCATAGCCGTTGGGGAAGCGGGTAAGTGAGGCGGGGAAGGAGCTTATGTAGGGACAACTGGTGGCCGTGGTTCAGAGGACGCGGCGGGGGCGGAGGAAGGTGACAGCCGGTGGGGACACAGCTCTGTTTCATGTCCTGTGTGGCCACATGCGAAGCAAATCGACGGGGGGCCCTCGTAGGCAACCTTAATCCGCTCACCGTCTAGCTCCACCATGGACCGAAGGGGGGGTGCAGGTCTATTTCCACCGCCACTCGGGCGTATCTACCGCGTTTGGCTTGCTGGGTGGTATTGTCGATGCGGATGGTGTGGTCAATCAGATTGCCTAGAGCGCGGAGGATAATCGGATGTTAAAGCGCTACCGACAGTTCTGGGAAGCGGACCCATGTGACCACATGGGAGACCTCACCGGAAGACGGTCGAAAGGAAGGTTTCCAAGCCTGCACCGAGAGGGCGTGTCCCATGATCACCCACGGCCCACCCGTGAGGACGTTGAGGTAGTCTTCCTCCCGCATAAAGTTAATCAAGAAAAATTCATTATCTAAATCAATGATCTTCATCGCACCTGAAAGTTGCCACATGGATTGTAGGCGTTGTTTGAACATGTTGAAACCTATGTGACAGCTCAACAATTTGACCACAACCGCAGTAGCCCATCACTTGTGGAGACGATCTTTAAGTGAGTTGGATAGCTTGATGCCGAGCCCAAGTTTGCCTTGCACCAAAGTAATGTCGCCCTCCTCAACCTCCACAAGGTCCTCATTTGACCGGGTAAGTGTTTCTGCCTGTTCTGTGTGAGATTGCCCAGAAACTACTGCACTATATCTGTGGGGAAGGTGAGCAGGGGCAATGCTTGGTAGGGGTGGATCTTCTTCCCTTTCGCGAATCCGGACCTACTTAGCGGCGTGTCCAGTAGTGGTCTGAGCGTGGAGGTCATCGCGGGAAGGCTCTGGTTGTTGGCAGGGCAATGAGGTCGTGGATGGGAGTTGAATGTCCATGGTCAACGTAGGAACTTGCAAAGATGATGTACTGGAGCAGTGAATAGCGTGTACTGTAGAATTGAAGAGCTGAGTATGAAAAAATTTCATATCAATTAAACGATAGTAATAAGATTAACGAAAACATAATCCTAAATTGAATAATTAAGATATCTGTAACTATTCATTTTAGTTTTTTTCTTTATCATAAGTTATACATACTTAATTTAATTGTTACTTGTATCAAAATAATTATGGATCACGGAAACTCATAAATAACAATACAATAATGGATATTGAATTAAATAAAGTTGTTTAGAACAAAACAGGACAGATAAACAAATTGGCCTTTGAAAGAGTTGCCAAATAGAATTGTTATATACATACAATAGTATTTTAAACAGGAATCAAATCCTCTGTATCCATAACTCTGTACCAATTTTATTCTATACGATTTTATCCACATAAATATGTAAAACCCATAAAACTGTATGGATAAAATCGTATAAAATAGAGCTGGTACAGAATTATGAGTATAGAAGATGTTATCCCTTTTAAACAGATCTTAGTTTCTAAACATCACAGGGAGATAGGAATTTGATCTTTAGAACACAAAACTGCATTGTTCTTTCAGCGCCAGGAGCTATCAATAAGAGTGATAACCTCTATGAAACGAGCTCTCAAAATCGGAATTCCGGCTATCCGAGTCCCGGTCTGCATCTCCATGCCTTGTCTCTTTCCTCATTTTCCTCCACTTCCTTTTCCTCTGCCAATGTTCAAGTAGCATCATAACTAGGCCAAGAAGGACTGTTCCCATTGTGCTGCTGCCTACTGCAAGCAATGAAACAAGCATCCAGTCTCCCCCTTTGCTATGAGGCATGATCACCCATGTTGCTGCAACATAACTTGTTGCCATAAATGAAACTGCTAACCACATAGCCTTGTGAGAAATGATGAGTATACGCATCTGGGATCGCCTTCGAAATGGGATGATACTGACAAGAACAATGACTATAGAAAGTGAAATGAACAATGCCACATTGTTGCTTAGTGCGAAAACCTTGAATGCTGTAGTTCTGCCAGCAATTGCCTTCCCTTTCATTGGTCCTTCCTGGTAGACACCACCAGGAGGACAAATTCCAGCACCGAAGGTCACTGTTGCTATCAGAACTGCAACCAGAGTTACTGTGTTCCTTGCATTCTGCAACGCCTCATTATGTACTTCTTGGAACTTCTTTTGACTTTGGTCTTGAGGCTTGCACAATCCTTCCAATTTCCTTTCTGTAGGATGCTTGTGTTGCACATTAGTTGGGGAGCTATGATCCGATTTAGTTCTCCATTCAATTTGGCATGGGTCTATTGTTGCGACATCTAAGTCTCGTCTGCTGGGTATGCAAGAGCTCGGGTACTTCAAATTGTCAGGACTAGGAAAAGGATGGATGGGCGGTGATTGTGGTGATGAATTGCTACTGATTGAGCTGAAGCTGGTGGCAGGAGAACTGGTACTAGGGGAAGAGTATTTAAAAGGATCTACCAAGTTTTCACCCTGCAGTGACCTTTTGATGGTTCCCAGTGGAGCAAGGGTGGTTTTTATAACCTCTGAACTTTTTCTTGATCCAGCTGAAATGTCAATGCTTTTCTTACCACCAGTTCCAACGAGCAGTGCTTGAAGAGAACGACTTTTTCCACTATCCTCTACCTGATCAAGGATGTCAAGCGCCGTGAGTCTATCACAGTTCCGAGCATTAACTTTCACTCTTGTTTTCCTGATCAAATGCTCCGCGATCTGAAACATACTTTGGGATTAAAGGTGACTACCCTTGAATAAACAATAGGAATTGGCAGTGCTTAATTCTTTCTGTTGAACCTAATTTTATAACTTTCTTTGTCAATTAAGCTGATTGCATCCTGAAGCCATCAATCATTGCGACCATCAATCCAAACCAAATCAAAATCATGAATAACATACACAAGTTTGACCTTAAATCGTTACCTGATAGTGCTTTTCTTTAACTGCAAGATGCAAGATGCTGTTACCATATCGATCCTGACAATTCAAGAGGTCACTGATGACGAAATTCTGGGACAAGAATAAGAAAGCGCTAATTTGGCTGTATTTTACTGCCAAATGAAGAACAGTCTCCCCATCTTTTGTGAGTTGCTGATAAGAAGATGAAGCCTTTGACAAGAATTCTTCGAGGATTGGAACTTTCCCGATCATGACTGCCAAGTGCAGTGGTGTGTAGCCATTATTATTGTACTGCAGAGCAACACTTGTGTTGTGGCTTAACAGAAGCCGAGTTATGTCTGCGTGCCCTTCAGTGCAAGCATAGTGTAATGGTGAATTTCCGCTTGTGTCAGTACGTTTGGCCAAATATGGGAACACAGGAAGCAATTCTTTGACAATATCTGCATGACAGTAATAGTTCAACATAAATTTCCTACCATTTCTGTTCTTCATTTCCATATTAAAGGTTCCTCTATAAAACTAGTGAAAGGAAATTAATCCATCTGAAGTGTACATGACCAATTGTAGAGAAGTTTGAGGAATACCTGTGTACCCTTGTAATGCAGCAAGATGCAGACAGCTTTGATCAAGCCCATCATCCACCAGCTTGATCAGTTCAGGAAGTGTCAAGAGGAGCTTCACCAGATCAAGATATCCATAACTGCAAGCCACAGAAAGCAGACTCCGCTCGTCTAAATTAAGCTTACAAGAAGACTGAGGATCAACGTCTAGTAGTCGGAACAACACCTCTCCATTCCCACGGCGACAGGCTTCGTGACATGGAGTATCCATGTTCTTATTTTCTGCAGACACCATTTTTGGGCACAGCTTAACAATTTCCCTGACAAGTTCCATATGTCCAAACCTTATAGCAAGGTGTAACACTGTGTCAGATGTCGCAGTTGTTCTTTGCTCAAGCATTCCTTGGTTCTGTTGAACCAAGTTAAGAAATCTGGTAACGTCGTTGTCCATAATTGCCTCAAAGAGTGATGGATTCATTTTTTGCCTATCTTCTGAACTCTCTGCCTTTGTTTTCCTTCTCTTTTTTACAAGAGCCTCGGATAAATCTATTCTCAGGACAGTGTAACCAAATTGAAAAAGAGAAAAAAGCAATCCCTGAATTTGGGAAATTCAAGGAACCCATTGTGATGATTTCCGTGAATCTTCCAAGTAACCCCATTTCTATATGGATCTGCATCAGAATTTCTTGTTTTCACATTTGACAATTCCATCTTAAAAATTTTACAATTTGTATTGTGCATGCTTCTTCTCATCTCCTTCATTAGTCCTTTTCATCGTGCATGTTTCCTTCCACTTTCTTGTTGTTTCATTGAAGATCTTCAAGAAATTTTCAACTCCAACTACCCTCTTTATGTTTTCCTTGAAGATCTTCAAGAGATATTCTTCTTCTGGTCACAAACCTGACCACATCACCCAATGTCTGACTTAAGGAAGTTACAGGCTATGGTTACCCACCCGTGCAACAGAAACTTCTTTGTCAATCGTTTACAGGGTCCATTAAGATTTGACAATTGAGGAAGAAACACAGAAAGGCTTGAACTTATGCTGGCTTTTTACCCACCATAGTGTCTGGCTGTAGACATGACAGTAGGGCCGAAACGATTTCAGGTCATAATCGCTTTGAAGGATCGAGTCTCAATTTCAAACGACCTGATCCTTCAACTTAAACGAACCCAAATTATACGTAAAGGTTCCTCCAGGCTATGGATCTGTTGGTAGCTACTGTCCTATTGAGTACAAGTCCAAAAACTTTGGAAGATATTAATGTCCACATAGAGCTCTCATCTCATCCAAGCCCACAAATGTTGTCATACGACAAGAAAGAATACCAAAAAAGGGTATTTAATATTTTACAAAATTGAGTAGAGATCATCACATTCACATCATACCCTATCTTGATACTTGTTTACATGATTGATTACTAATGATGATTAAGGAGGTAAATCATCATTAAAGCTTGTTTCTTAGCTTTCTAGATGATTAATTTAGAGGAAAACCAAATACCCTTCGTGAAGCTACTAAGCTTCCAAATCAATCAAAATCCAAACTAATATGATAAGATTTTGTTTTCTTCCATTTGTGCATTACCAAACACAATAATTAACACAAAAGATCTTTTTTTTTTCATGGAGGGTTGTTGTCTTGAAGTTATACTTCCAACCTCCAAAACAATAGATTTTCTTTGGAGTATTGTGATGAGTATATTTAGGACCATTTATACCAACTTGTGATTAATCTTGAATTAATATAATAGTTTAAGTTTAAATTGATTAGATAACAATTTCATATTGATCCGATAATAAATTTATTTTTTATAAAAGAATTAGTATAAATGCATCATACCAATGATTGAATTGGAGACAAGACAACAAGTTCTTAAAGTTGGGTTTAAGCCAAATAATGACACTTCATCTCACCACACTACTAAAAGATATTGTCCATTTGAACCTTTATTTATTTTTTACAACCATTATTGGAAGAAACCTTTTTCTTTGATTTGATATGTTGTGATTCCTTCTTATAATTGACTTGGGGTTGATTTGTTTTTTGATTTATTTGGGAGGACTTTTTTTTTAGCATATTCATAAAGCATGTAGGTAGGGAAAAAAAAAGAGAAGGGAAACGTAGTGCCTTGGAGCTTTGCATAGGACCTACAATCATAATCATATGTTGTCTCTTTGGTATAGTTTTGAGACTGGTTGACTAAAATATGAGGGTTTAGAACAAGAATTTAAATTTAAATTTAAATTATACATATAATAAGGTATAAAAAAAATAAAACGCATATTTAAGGTAAGGAAATTGTTAGAATAAATAATTAAGGGAAGGAACACAGATAAAAGGATTAATTAAGGTTTTCATTTTTTATTTTTTTGTAATTCAGCAAAAAAAATTGTTGGCTTAAGTTTTTAATTTTTTTTTAGTTTTGGTTTTAGTTTTGGTTTCCTCTGATTTTCAAAAATTATGAAAACTATAAAAGTACTTGTTTCATTTTTTTCATAATCTGTTAACTATCATTTAAATATACATTAGTTAATCATTTAATTGTATTTAATTTCTATAATTAAATTGTATATAATTAAATTTAAAATATATAAATAATCAAATAAATTTTGATTTAATCATTAAAATATATTTCAAATAAATATTATATAAGAGATTAAATAAATTTATTTAATTAAATTGCATTAATAACAAATATAAAAAGCATCTCACACGCCCAGTGGGACTCGAACCCACAATCGCCTGATTAGAAGTCAGGCGCCTTATCCATTAGGCCATAGGCGCTTGGCTGACATGGATAATATTCAAAGATGTTTTGACTGATCTGTACCTTTTACAAGTGCTTTGCCTGCTTGAGTGTTCATAATCTATACAGACACGTCGGTTCCTTGGTAAAGTTTATGTTTACTTTTCTTTTGAAAAAAGGCTTGTGTTCGTGCATGTCACAAGCTTTTATGGTTGATGATGGTGATGCATACAAGTGAGAGCCACAGCATTGATGTCTCTTCTACAAGATTGACGAGTCCCCCTATACTACACTGCCAGGACCTGGATGTAATTATTCCATTAAAGTCTACAACTAACCATCTGTTTTTCTTAATTATGAAGAAGATTTCTTTTCGTTGTTTATAAGTGAATAATAGAAACCAAGTTAATTCTAGGTTAGTTTACTTCTTGACTTTATTGTCAAAAACGATATCAGATCTCTTATTTCGATTATGATGTTTCTATCATATTACATTAAATCTTATCCACGTATTTATATGAGATAGGTCAGTTTATTTCTTAACTTTACTGTCAAAAATGATATCAGATCTCTTATTTCGATTATAATGTTTCTATTATGTTATATTAAATCTTATCCACGTATTTATGTGAGATTTATATAAATATGTGGATAAGATTTAATGAAAAAGAGAATTCGATGTATAAAAAACATGCTTAATCCGTGTGTGCAATTCAATTTCTTTTCATGCATTCAATTCCAAGACTCATCGATCCATCTTTTAGGGAATGTTACGTATCAATGGTTGAAAGACTTTGATCACTTATCGTCGTCTTCCCAAGCACTTACTTCCATGTACTTCTTGTTATTAAGGGGACTCTCTTTCATTTACGGAGCCAACAAATGAGTTGGGTTCCAGCTAGACTCCATCACTAATAGCTTCACAACCACCAAATCAACCTCTTTCCCACTGGATTTTAGCACACAGTTGCAGAGAAGTTGACACACGATTGATGACAAGGGTTTGAGGTACCATTAGCTAGAACTGTCCCCATTGATGAGACACAAACTACTCTTCTCCAGTAATTCAACATTCAAAGATGAGTTGTTTTGGCTCAATTATTGTTATCATTAGCTTGATTATATGTGACTTACAGGCTAGGATTAGGTCAGATTTATTCTCCAAATCCAGCTCTTATCTCACATTTCTTGACAATGAAAGCTCTTTATAACATCAAATCAATCTATTAAGTATAACCACCACCAGAATCTGATAGCCTTTGACAACTTATGTTTTCACGTTTCAGGAAGCTCCTCAAATTAAACAAATTAACCCTACAGCTGTTTATCTCCATATGAAGTGATGAATATATGTCAGGGGATATGGAGGAGGAAGAACCTTGAGCTCTAAAGACCTAAGTTACATATTGTGAAAATCATTCAACAACTTCAGGTGACATAATCTACAAAACACAAAGCACATCTGCACATTTGTTTCTTCTCTATCAATAGTTATGTAGGTCGTTAAGCTTTCAGGTTTAGAGGTAGAGGACGTATGGCCAACGCTCATATGTCGTGCCCTCCAGCATTAAACTTGGTTGCGTCAACTACCCAAGGAAACGTAGCTTGACCTTTCCTGAACTGTCGCTAGAAGAAATCTGTGGTTCTCAAGCAAGATTTTTTTCTTTCAGGATAGTACTTTTCAGGGTTTTTAATATTGTACTCTTCATCTACAATTGCGGTCCAAATAATACAGTTTAGTGATCGTCAAGCTTGTTATTTTGGACATGTAATGTCATAACTATGGCTACCAGAAGGTGGTCCATGTTGTAAACCTAACTTTTTAAGAGGATGAAGGTTTTAAAAGATTATAAACAATTGAAAATTAAAAAAAAATCGACTTGTTTATAAATGAAAACTTTGAACCGGTCAATATTTTACTTTAATTTTTAATTTTTTAGTTTGATTTACTTTAATAATTTTTATTGTTAAAAACTGATTAGTTTATTAAATAATCGACTAGTTTTTTGTAAATTATTCGATTTTTTAAACTAAAATAAAATAATTAATTTTTATTTAACAATTTTTTCAATTAAACTTTAAATTTTTCGTTGAGTAAGAGCAATCTTTTTTAATTATATTTAAAAATTTACAATTTTATTCAATCTTTAGCTAATTTTATGACAATCTATTACTGATTAAATTTTTTAAACTTTAAACTTCTTGTCTCGCTAGTTTAACTTTCGGTCCAATTTTTAAAATATTGCAAAAGATTACAGTTTTACCTATATAACTCATCATCATTATCACACTCAGTTTGAAATTTCGAAATGAAGCGAAGTCTAGGGAGATCTGATGGTACGTAACCTTACTCCTACATAATAAAGAGATTGTTTTCGATAAACCCACATGTAAATAAGACAATATAAGAATGATAAGTTACCTATATAACTATTTTCATAATAGTGCCGAAACAGTGTTTATAGTGTTAGTACCATGAAAACTTGAATGAAATGGTGTACGCCCATTTAATCCGATCAACCAACACACCTACTAAAATTGAAAGAGTAATTAGTGCTTTAATTATCCGATAGCTTTTAGTTTCTAAGTTAAATAGTTTTGAGTTTTTCAAGCCTTTATTCTTATATATGGTGAATTTGTAATTGACTTCAATAGTCCACGACTTGTACTGAAAAGTTACCAATTTAAATATTTAAAGAGGGTGAGTCTTGGAATAACTCATAATGTTGCTCATTTGTAACCATAAGGTCACAATTTCAAGTCATGGAAATAATTTTTTTGTAAAATTATAAAAAGAAAGTTGCGTACAATATAACCCTCTCCAGATCCTCGCAAATCAAGGAGTCTTATATACTGGATACGTTGACTTTAAAATATTATAGTTTCCACTCTTAAACCTCCATAATTTATTTATTAATGAGTTAATTAAGGGGGTGTTTGTTTCCATATTTATTTTTGATTTTTTGTTTTTGTTTTCAAATTCAGTAAAAAATCTTGTTTGTTTGAGTTTTTAGTTTCTGTTTTTAGTTTTGGTTTCCTCCAGTTTTCTAAAATTACGAGAATCATAAAAAGTGATTTTTGTTTCTTGTTTTCGTTTTTTTATAATCT
>JAOSBK010000005.1:3124165-3153872 GCA_027568895.1 Erythroxylum shatona | reverse complement strand
AGGGTTTCCAATGCGATCGGTTACTTTGTTCTTTGTTTTCGGATGTCGGATTTGTTTGCTTTGATTCGATCTGTTTCGTATCCGTTCATTTGATTTGATTCGATTATGTCACTTTGTTATCCGTTTTGTTCTTTGTATGTCGATTCGAGTATTCGCATTACGCTATTCGCCTCGTTCGGTTTCGTTCTTTTCGTTTCCGTTCTTCGTCTTTCGGTCGGGATCCGGTGTTCCGGATCGGGTCCCAACACAAGCGGACCACTTCGCTGTTGGGGTTACTTTTTTTGATGCTGCACCTTCCGAGTGCCACCATCTCCTCTTCGAGGATCAGTCGGGGATTTGTTTCGCTATCACTGCTTTGTAATTTGCTCCGGCATTTCCCTTTAATAAAAAAATATTCAGAATAAATTAGTATAATAAAAATTATAACTTTGCTTTAATGGCATGTTTGATTCAATAGAATAAATATTCTATTCCTGGAATAGTTCTTATTGTTTTCCAATGCAACCTTTGTAGTGTCCTTTGGATTTTGGGTTATAGGGTTATGACTTATGATAAAGAGATCTCATTATTACCGTACATAAATACTAACAATCATCAAAAGATCAAGAAGTAATTATAAAAAAATAATTATAAACAAATATGCATACAAAACAGTAATTAATATAAAAAACGAAAACTAAAACCTAACTTTGCACAACTAAAAATTTATAGTTATGGTAAGCAGAGATCGTATCAACAAAAAATATGTTTTTAGCTTTTTTAATGAACAAAGTAGTGCTTAGGATTGGGGGAGTAGTTTGGTAGAATTCGGTTAAAAAAATAAGGTAAAACTAAACTATCAAAAACAAATCAAATCAAATAGTACAAATTATTAGAATTAATCAATAAGTTTTAAATTTAGTTCATTGTTCAATCTCTATCTTCACATTAATCTGCCCAATCAATTGTTAAATTATTCTTGTATCTCTCTTCGAAACTATTAATTATAGATTAACAACAAGCTTTGTTAACCCCAGTTTTTTTTAATCTTGTATCTGATTAAAACAAGCTCTTTAATTAGATGTAGCTATTAGATAACCTAGAATAAGCTTTCCAGATTTAGTGCAACAATCACATGACGGAATAGAAAAAAGGTTAATCTAAGTAACAACCACATAATCTCGAGTCTTTTAACTTATATTATATTATTCCTAATGATGTGCGACTATCAATTTACCACAAGTGAATTAGATGTACAACAACTAAATATTGCAATCTAGATTCTAGCAATGAGGTTATACATGAATAATCTGTTTTGAATATCTAAATCTTTCATAAATAAATATCAAAACATTAATCATAGAATAACATAATCAATTCCAAAAAAGAGTTAAGAATAACATCACTAAATTAATCAATGCCCATATATATTTGTCGGCCTCAGTATCCCTTTTAAACTAAAAAGATGAAGGTTAACTACTTATGTCTCTCTAAAGGGTAAGGAATTCACCTCCTTTCGAGTCTCTAATGTCTTAATTCCTCATTTGGCCTTTTAAATACCCTTTTATAATGTTCACAGTGAGATACACAACCACTTATATGACTATGTAGCTCACTTAAATAGCTTTGTAAGTCTACACTTGATCTTGTAGGTTGCAGAAGTTGTTGAAATGTTATCTTCAAGTTGCTACATGCTTCCAATGAGTTACACGATCTCATGCACGACCTTGTAAGTTGTAATAACTTTATTTATGGCATTCTTTATCCCATATTCACCTTGATTCATATTCTTCTTGCTCTATTAAGACAAATAAGATAAAACATTGATAAAATGACTCTAAGGATATGTTTTTAGATCATTTTGGTTATTATTCCTCCAAACTTATACTTAAAAAAACAAAATATGAACAAAAATAACTATCTTAAGCATAAAAAAACATTAAACCACTAAGAATTAAGGAGTAAATATATAGTCAATCAAGAACTTATCAAAGATCATTATAGGATTGTTTAGTAAAGTACCCTAAGGAATGTCTATCATTTGTCTCAAGTCAGGACTCATTTTTAACTAGGCTATCAAAGCTCCTTCTAGGGCAAATCTCTATCTACTATGTTGTAATGACAGAGTTAAAATAGATTTCCTACTCAAAGCATCTGCTACCATATTAGCTTTCTCCATGTGGTAGTTAACTATGCAATTATAGTCTTTAAACAATTCTAACCACTGTCTTTGCCTCAAATTGAGCTCCTTCCGTGTGAGTAGGTACTTGAGACTCTTGTGATTTGTTTAAATATTACATTTTTCCATATAAGTAGCGTCGCTAGATTTTCAAGGCAAATACCACTGCTGCCAATTCTAAATCATATGTAGGGTAGTTCTATTGATGTGGCTGTAACTATCTCGAGTTATAAGCCACCGCTTTCTCATCCTGTATTAGTACACAACCCAGAACATTCTTAGAAGCATTACTATACATAACATACTCTTTGCATAGAGTTGGCTATGCCAACAATGGAGCTTCAGTGAGATCTTCCTTAATTGCTTAAAACTAGCTTTGCATCTATCATTCCCTTCAAACTTTGTGCCTTTCTGAAGTAAATTTGTAATTGGAGAAGCAATTATGGAGGATCCTTTAACAAAGGGCTGATAATAACTAGCTAAGCCAAGAAAACCTTTTTGCTTCTGTTACATTCTAAGGCGGCTTCCAATTGACATTCGCCTCAATTTTATTGGCAGCTCAATTATTTACTTGTTCAATTTATTAGTTATTTCAATTTCAATTATTTATTTTAATTCAAATCAATCTTTAGTACCTTAGGAAAAGTTTTATTCAAGTTGTTACGTCTCTAATTAGTCCTCGTAAGAACAATACTTTTTGTACAATAAGTTACAATTTGTGTGCTAGTGGTATTAAAAATTTTCATATAAAACTTCTCAACAAAGTTCTATGAATAAGTACTTATTTCTACATATGTGATTACTAGCTCTAATATCAACGCACTATGAAAACTTATCTTTTTATTTCAACCCCTTGCAAGCTATTAAAAGAGTTAACTCCACCTCATCATTATTTTCTTTTTCTTCTTCACAAGAAAGATTAACATTTACACCATCATTAGCATCAATTTTGCATTCTCAGGATAATACTGAATTCATGAAAAGTGTAGCATTTAACTAAAGAACTTTTATATGTTTCTTGATATGGCCTTGCTCCTTTTATGCCATGTCTCCTATTTGGGAGTAGACTGGTAATTCTCATATCTATTTTGAGATGAACAAAAGGTAACTTTTCTTCTTCTTCCACAATCTTGGTTATGTCAATGGCCTATAACCCTATATCTTGTATTTCTCTTTTCTTTCTTGTACTTCAAAATGAGATTTAATTATAAAACATGCTCCGGACTCTTTTTTCCTTATATTAAGCAACTTCCAAAGATCTATTTAGTTCTTCAATTACCATGGCTTCCTAGTCCTTTGATTCTTTAATGGTAGTCAACATATGATAAAATTGATCACAAACTAATCTAAATATTTTTACCAATCACCCTTAAATCATTCACTTCTTTATCAAGCTTTCTCATTTGATTCACAATGGTTATGACCGATGTGAATAATCCAACATCCTTTTATATTCTTTCATTTAGATAGCTTCAAATTCACCTTATAGATTATTGAGACAATTTTTTTTATCTTTCTCATTTCTTTGTAGGCTACTTGAACTATGTCCTATAATTACTTCCTATGGTAACACTCTTAAAAGTGGCCTTATGCAATGCTTGGTGAATAAGGGACATGAACTTTTGGTCCTTCTTCTTTGTAAATTATAAAATATCATTATGGGGTTGTATTTGAACAATTTTATCTTTAGGAATCTAGTAACTAATTTTTTAAATAATATTCCTTGCATCTTGTGCACAAAATAATGTCCACAAAAAATATACCAATTGTACAAATTATTTTTTATAAGCATTGAGACTTGGATGAGAATCATGTTACTGTTTTTAATATTAAGGCTCTCATATTACTTTTTATTTATAAAGAAAAAAGAAAATAAATTTTTTTAAGAAAAGAATTATATATAGGAGTATTTTAACATAACACACTTTTATTGTAAAAAAATTACACTTGTAATGCCACTATTAAGCAAACTCTATATATAACAGTAACTAACCAATTAAGTTGAAGCTCTTAATATTCTAAGGCTATTATCATATTTACAGTGCTACACCAACCTCCAAGATAGTGATCCGGATTTGCACTCCACGTCATGAAAGAGCATGTTTGGATGTAGAAACGTCTATTTTCGTTTGGTATTCCTTAACGGCCTGTCTGGTTTAACGACTAGAATCGATAAGGAATAAAATTGTTATTATTAGGAATAAAAAAGATGAGGTATAGAATAGATTAGGTATTACTTTGTTTGATTTACTGCTAAAGAATTTTTATATCAGTGTTTGGTTTGAAAATCTAAACTTGGAATGATAAAGGAATAACTAACAAAAAGATCAAAATATCTTTATCCTTACCCTATTATTATTATTATTATTATTATTATTATTATTATTATTATTATTATTATTATTATTATTATTATTATTATTATTAAATTCCTTATTATTATTATTATTATTATTAAATTCCTTATTATTATTAATTTTTACTATCATATGAATTTCCAACATTTTGTAGTGGTTAATTTTTCCTTGCCCGACTCATGTCAGTCTTCATTATATAGTCGTAATTGCAATATAAAATAACAATTGAACGATATTGAAAATAAATATAACATAGGGCTTTAAATTACTAAAAAGTTATTTAGTTGAACAAAAAATAAGTTTCAGCCCTATTTTAAATAACTAGACAAAATATTTAAACTTCAACATAATCTTCAATATGTGGCAAGAAACCTCATCGACAGCGAGGCTTGAAACTTCCGCTTCCTTATGCTTAAGAGAGACCATGGTTTTAGCTTATGTGACCACTGATGCATCATCATCAGTAGCGTATAGAATTCTTTTGATTGCTCCAACAACCTTAAAGAGAATTAGATCACATACTAGTACTAGAATTCACCTTAATTTGCATGTAGACAATCTACTCATTTTCTTAGACTTGTTGGGTGATTTAACATTAAAAAGAATATGGGTAACATTAGGTTTTCTATCTCAAGGCTCCGGCACAGTATCTCAATATCTCTAAGCTTTGCTAAGTAAGAGTCTCTCTCCTTCTCAAGGCTATCAACATTTAGCTTCGATTATGTGATCTACGCATTAGCTCCTTTGAGACATTCAATATTTAAACAAGATCAATTTTGCTTCTATAATTTATACCAAATCGTCATACGCAGAAACAGGACTGGGAGTTTTAGAAGGCTTCACGTATTGACTTGAAGGGATAACTGAGGACACATCATTCCTCCGTGCATTGTGGAAGGACAGTGCGTTGGAAGGGTCAGTGGACCCTTTAGTTGAGCACTGAGATGGAGGGCATTTCTTGCTTGCTTCTTTACCTGCTTTACAAGCATCTCTCCTTTCCAGTGGATTATAGCTAAAGAAAAGATAAGTAGGAAAGTGAAATTTCTCATGCCGCAATGTCATGTATCAATTGTAGTAATGAAAATTCATAATAATCCACCATTGAACACACGACTCTGTTGTCAGGACAATACCACGAGAAATCAAGTTAATACTTGACAAAACTTCCTTGACCAAGACAAACGATTATCGGCTACAAGATTTTATTGAAAAGGCAAGACAAATATGATCCCAATCAATATCACAGAGTCCAGGTTTGTTTTCAACTGAAGATGATACTAATCCAACCCAAATAAGATATAACAACACAAATATGTTACACTCTTAAAGAGAACATTTTTAATATAAGATTTGCTTGAATGTAACAACCTGCTCGGCAAACTCAAGGAAAATACCAAGATCCAAACATATAATATAAACCATGATCAAGAATTGAAGGTCATAAAAAATCTAGTATAATTAGTAGTGAGAAAGGAGGAAAAGAGGTTAAAAATTGCTTAAGCAAACCTCCATTGACAGTATCACAGTATTGCTTCATCCATTGAATGAACTCCAAGTTATCATTTAATATCCTGTTTTTTGGAACATGCTTAGTGTTTAACCCTAGATTAAGTATTACATATACATGCATAACATTAGCATTCATACACGAATTTATATTTGAACACATTACAAAGATAACATATGCACTCAATTGACTTATTCCAGAGTATGAAAAATGCTAAGTGATCATGATGTGAGTTGTGTTTTGATATGTCTTGAATTTTCGTATGTTCGAATTTCAATTAATAAATTAGGAATTAAATATTATGGATTGAGAAATTGATAGATTAAAATGTACATTTGAACTACGAAAAATGTCAAGTGGTAGAATAAATTGACATTTAAAAAATTTGGATGATTTAGCCTATAATTGAGTGACATTTGATATAGTTAAATTGCTGACAAATAGACTAGTAATTAGTTAACAAATGTTAGCTATGCTTAAGTGAAAAATGGCCTACTATAAGTGTTACAGGTGGCAGCATATATATAGGATAAATGGACTGTATGCAAAGGTGACAAATGTCAATGTACAAAGGAGACACTTAGCATCCAAGGTGTTACGTTTTTGCAGGAGTTATTTTTTTTCTGCTCATTTGTTCTTCTCACACCACCGAAACTCTCTCACCCTTACATCCCTGTATTTTGTCTATGTTTGTGTCCAATTTCTACACCAATAATCCATATTTTTACACTTCACAAAATAGCTAAAGAACCAAGTGATCGTTGTTGTTTTATCATAGCTAAAAGTCATCTAATCCCACCTTGAATGTGTAATGTTTCTGCTTACTTGGAGTACTAGATTGGCTTGATCTTTTAAGCTGGAATTGGAATTAAACAAGTAAGTAAATGTTTAGTGTTTATAGCATGTTATGATAGAGAATTGATGATGATAAATTAGGATGAATTACCTACGAGGTTGATGATTGATAGTGTTGGACTATGTTAGCTGTAATGTTTTCACTAAACATGCATCGATATTCTGGTCATAACTTGATATATAGACATTCAAATTGTATGGTTTTAAGTTTATATTAAACTAAAGACATATGACTATATTTTTCATGAAAGTAATTGAATTTTAATTTTGTCTCTAAGAGTTTAAAATTTTGTTTTGAAGTTGATTTTTTGTATTTTGTCGCAGTTTAGGATTAATCTGTAGTATTTTAATTATAACTTTCATAATAATGAACAAAATTATATGAAATTAGTGTTATTAGAAATTTAAGACATAAAAGAACAATTATTTAGAAGAATGTTTTGCCTAAATCCTTCATTTTTCTTGTCAAAATGGCCATATAAAATTGACCCGAAGGTCTATTTTGAGAAGAGTTAGAATGAAGCTTGAATAAAAGGTAGTGCACGATCGTTACATAAAGGGGTCATTGAGGGGTTGCATGATTGTACACAAGCACGATCGTAACAAAGGAGAATCAATTGGAAGTGCACGTTGTGCACAAGCACGATCATGACAGTGAAGGTGCACTGCTGTTTGATATCTTTAAACACCCTTCACTCTTTTGAACATAACTTCTTCTTCGGATCTCCGATTGACTTGAAATTTGGACCACAAACTCCTCACACATTGATCTTCCTCTCCACCAAATTTCATTATCATATGAATTCAATAAGAATGGATTGTTGATTATCAAATGTTTAGGTCTGAAATTTTGGAGATGTTATAAGAATGAATGAGAGTTTAGATATTGTAAAATAATATAATGGCATAATAACATTGGTGAATGATTGATTTATGATATTATAATTTATTGAAGTGTTAACCTAAGTTCAAATTAGACATATATGAGTTTTGAAGTATGAATGATCATAAGATGTGGATTAAGGAAATATACTCGGAATAGTCATTGAACATGCATTGAACATGACATATGTATATATGTACACAAATGAATAAGAACCTGTTTGGTTGAGCTTTTAAGGGGAGGAAAAATATTTTTTTTCACCGCAAAAGCTGTTTAAAAAAAAATGAATGTTTGACTGTAAAATCCAAAAGTACTTTTTAAATAGATATAGTTTTTTTGGAAGTTAAAATACAACTTTTTTAGAAGCTCAAATTTGGAGCTTTTCAAAAAAACCTCTCATTTTAGTTTTTTCGGGTAGACTTTAACGTTTATAATTTGCATCGTTTACGTTTATAACATCCGACGTTTAAGAAAACTCTCTCTTCTCTCTGTCTCTGCTCTACGATCTCTCTTCTCTCTGCCTCTGCTCTGCTCTACGATCTCTCTTCTCTCTGCCTCTGCTCTGCTCTGCCCTGCGATCTGCGCTAGCGTGTCTTAACACACAGGCTCCACTTCTTATTCACGTTTGTACTTTATTCTTTTATCTTATTACGAGTTCTTGCTTTTGGGTGTTTATAATTTACTAGTTCTTTGATTATGCTTCGATTTTGTGATGGTATTTTATGTTTTGGTAGACCGCATGATTGGGTATGCATGTTTTCCATGGCTGGTTATCGAATTCAAGTTTTCGATCTGATTAGCGAAAAACACTTTATGGGTATAGGATGGGTAGTTAAGGGTTTTATCAAATCTAACTCGAATAAGATCTTCGTTCAACTTATGGTCTCCAAAGCAGCATCAGCAGGTTTGAGTGATCATCAAAAGTTGTTAGCGTTATAATATGAAACATGAACAACACAAGGTTTGCTAGCTTTATTTCTAAATCACCATCTAACTCTTTGTCATTTTCCTACTTGTTCAACTATGAATAGGAATGATCACCACCCAAATTCCCTTTCTTGAGAAATTTTGATACTCTCATTTTCTTGATAGTATTTAGCAATGATTAAAAAATTTAACCAATTCGACTGATTCAATTACAAAAATTTTTACTCGTTTAATTTTTTCGTTGAATTTTTAACTTTTTAATTCGATTTATTTTAATAATTAGTGATATAAAAAGTCAATAAATTTATTAATTACAACATTAATTGTAACAAAACCTTTTTCCCTTTCTCCAAAGGAAATGTCATATTCACAAGTTAGTCGCTTAACATTTTCTTCAGAAAATAAAACCCACATGTCAGGACTAGGAGTTTCGACATTGACATGTGATCTTGCAAGCTTGAGTTCATATTAGCTGTGTTGCGGTTGACGACTTGCACACCAATGCTGTGGTGTGGTGGCTTTCCTTCTTGCCTTGCGTTTAACTGGACCATCTCAAAATCAATCAAATTCCAATACTCCAATCCGAAGCTTCTGATCTTATAATATTCGTTGTGGTTAATAAAACATTTTAATAATTCATATTTTATGACTGAGATGATCCTGTTTGTCCTCTGGCGGCAAGAAACCTTGCCGGTGGAGTGTCAAAAACGGACGTGCTTCGTGATTGATGGCTGATTGCGTTTCTGAATCTGATTCGGTAAAGCTAAAAGAAAGTCAATTGCTGAGAGGAAGCTTAATGTTGACTTTGTTTTATTTAAATCTTTGAACTGTCAACTAAAAGACGTATATTTAGAAGGTGGGGTGGCACAAGTGGCATTGTAGTGTCGTTATAAATCGGTAATACAAGATATTTAAGATTTAAAAGGTTCAACCAGTATTAGATTGTCATGAAATGAACTAAAAATTAAATTTATAATAATTTATTAGTTTATAAATATTGGTCAATAAATTAATCAATTTTTAACAATAAAAATTATTGACAGTTTAAAGTTTTTACAATTAAGTCGGTTAGGTTTTTTAATCGTTGAAATTAAGAGAAATGTCATTTTTCATGTATTTTTTAAAAAAAAGTTTGTAGTTCTAATAGTTAGCATAATTAAGTCGCTTTGAAGGAGCTAATCTTCTTTAACTATCCAATTTGGGAAGACGTGTGACAGAAAGTAAATAAGAAGGGCATTTGATTCGTGAATTAATTAAAAAAGACTTGCGTGAATTAACAAGTTAATCTTTGTCAGTCCTTAATTTTGCTTAACGACCCAAATTTCCAAACGTTAGGTAGAAATATTACCAAACAACTACAAATTGAATTTTTAATTATTTAACACATAAACGTGTGAAATTCTCAAATTGCAAGTGATTGACTTTTTTAAACTTCATGGATTACTTACAAAGTAGTGAAGGGTGCAATAAGAATATCAATATACCTTAAGGGGTGGTTCAATTAGTGAGTTAATTTCTTTATAAGTTTTCTAATTTAAGAAATTGCAGCTTATCAGGTACTAGTAGATCTAGACACCATCAGGTATATTATTTAGTTATATTTTTTATTTATGTATTTATTATAATTTTATTTACATAATTATTTAGCGTGTCAATTTTACTTATTTATTCTTTAATCTATGTCACTCTTTTATTGTCACATCTGCATTTGAGTCTGCTGGAAACAACATCTCTATTATGTAGGGATAAGGTTGCGTACTATCAGACCTTTCAAGACCTCATTTTATTGCAGAATTTCGAACTGAGTGTGATAATGATGAATTACCCTTTTTGTCAAACGTAAAATGATTTCTTCTCATTTCCTTATTAAACCTTGAAGTAACCGGTAAAAATTGCTCTTTTGTGACCAAAATATCACATATTTAAATTTCTCTTTGCAAAAAATACAAGGGAAAAATTGCATATTTCAATAACCCTCTCTCAGATCTTCGCAAAACGGAAAGCCTTATGTTGACTTGTCATTATATATTGGGCTTAACTCGAGTATGATAATAGGAAAATTACACAAAATTTTAACATAAATATTTTTTGTCATAAGTTATAAAAAGGGAAATAATCAACGAAATTTATAATTAAAAACTCACATTATTATTATTATTTTGGTTGCTCACGAGGTGTTTTAGGAGGATCCTAATTATAGAAACGCACTTTTAAGTCATCCACATCTAGATTGATTCCCGCTTTAATCAGGTAGATCTCTTGCGAGAGGCAAAGCTCTGACCTCAAGTTTTAAACGGTTGTATACATGAGGACGGATTTGAATCAACGACCTCATTTAAGCCAAAAGAGTCTTTTATCAACTCATCTACGCTCTGAAATTATATTATTATTATTTTTAAATGTACATTAAATAATTCCTCAATAATATATAATATCATAATTTTCAATTCTCATATATTAAAATAAGTCATTTAATAAATTAAAACGATCGGTCCAATTGAAAATTTATTGTAAAAATTAAAAATTCTAATTTAAACCAATTTGACTATACTATTTAAATATAAAATTTAAAGAAAAAAGGAAACTTTACACTTTTGGCACGTAAATACCTCGTATTCGATTTCATAAAGCAAGATGGCAAACGGTACATTTTGAAAATTGCTCCCTTCTTGTCATGTATCACACTCACCCTTTTATATGAGATAAAGACATGATGTGTATTCGCGACCATTCGGATCTCGTCAGCTTCACGAGCTTTGAAATTAGTGGGGACTGGGGAGGAAGCGAAGCAAAGAAAGTAACAGAACGTGGGGTCTTCTTCTTCCACAGACCATAACACCAAAGAACATGATCAAAAGGCCGTATCTTTTTTACTATTTGCCCACTTTCTTAATCCTTCGTCTTCTTCCTTTGAAATTATGTATTTGGTACATATGATCATGAGCATAGTCTCGCCGTAAAATACGCCACCAGTTAACATTCCTGTAAGATAGTGATATTCATCGTATCCTCTCCAAAGTTTACTCCATATAAATAATTATTACCAATTGTGAAATTTTGTACATATCCCTTCATCATTATATCCTGAAGTCCCGCAATGAAGTAAAATCTGGGAGGCTTGATAATACGCAGCCTTATTCTTATATTGTAGAGAGACTACTTCTAATAGACCCATATGCACATATTACATAATAATAATAATGTAGGTTAAAAACGTAAATATGTAAAAACAGACAAAATATATATATAATGAATATAATAATCAGTAAAGAGAATACTAAAATTAAATAATAATAATAATAATAATAATAACACTAATGATAATGTAAGTCATTATCATCTAACATCATATCATTAAACGGCTAGTTAGACTCGTTCCTAAGCAAGAAGGGCTGCAAAGACTTGATCTCTCTCTAATATTTGTTGGGTTCAAAGTTTGATTATTGAAAATAATATATGCGATGTGACCAGACTCATTTATATAAAAGTCGTTTTGTTTCACTTCTATTTTTAATGTATTATTTATTAAATAAAATTTAAAAATAAATTATTTTTAATTAAATAAATTTATTTTAATATCTTATATAATATTAATTAGCAAATTACCGTCAAACTCATTTATAAAAATTTGACTGAATTTAATGGATTAGTTGATTGATTCAATTTTATTAGTCAAGCTTAGTAAATAAATCTCTTACTGATTCATGTTATTAGATTATTCCTTTATTTTTTTTATATAACTACTCCTTGAATTTTGTTAAACCTTTTGTTAAGTATATGTATATTATCAAATCAAATTAGGTTAAGTATGACTATAATCACTCAATAAAATTTCAAAAGTACTCAAAATACTATTGTTAATAACACAATTTTTCACATAAAAATCTATAACAGTTTAATAATAAGTAATCATTGCATTATGGAAGATTTGTAATGTTGAAACTTGGAATAAAAACAGCATATACTATGTAGGAAATGATCGAATGACCCGTGACGAGGTGTTACTTTCTTTGAGTGTTGGCTCGTGAAATCCCAGTAGCTAATGAAGTTAAAATCCTAAGATACTTATCCCTGGATAAAACAAAGTCACTGCGATTGTGAGTTTTCCATGATTGACTTCAGAACTAGCCTTTTAGACCATTTACCCTAAAAAGAAAGAAAACCCTTATCTACATCATAGGATTCTTATCCACCTGTCCATTATTAATAAGAGAAGCAAAATCGCATTTTCCTTATCACTAGCTTATAAAATTAGTGATTCAATTATAACAATTTTGAACCTTACAAATTTTGGTTTGATTTATTTTAATAATTCTTGTTGTTAAAAATTCATCAATTTATTAATTAATCAGTTAATTTCTGAAAATTAATAAGTTATTATAAAACAAAATTAATCAATTAATTTTTATTAAACATTCTATTTCAATAATATTTCAAATTTTTAATTTTATTTAATCTTTAGTCAGTTTTATGATGATTTAAGGCTGGTTAAACTTTTTAAATCTTAAATCTCTTGTCTTATGATCTGATTTTTATGTCATTGAAAATTAGACCTTTCAAATATCACTTTTTGCCTCTTAAAGAAGGAATATAAAATCAACATAGATTACCAATATCACTAAATCAAGTCTTTGTACCAAAAAAAAAAAAAGGATTATTTAGAGGTTTTATTGCTTAATGTCAATTAACTTATTGCAACAACAACATCATCACTCACCCAGTAAAAATTTCGCTAAGACACAGAATCTAAAAAAGTTCAGCAATACACAACCTTATCTCTAATTAGTAAAAAGATTATTTCCAAATGATATTATTCCAAAACACTATAAAAAGAATAGGTGAAATAAGGAGAAGAGACACTCTAGTTCTTATACTCTTGTTCCTTGCAAAGGGACCAAAACATTGCAATCTATTACAATATTATTTACCTGAAAAAGAAAAAAAGAGCTTGTGATCATATTTCAAATACTAATTTTACTATATATGTTTCTCTAATTTTAAGGAAAATAAAAGATAATTAGGAACTTAGATATTTTAAATATTTAAAATCTTTTTAATCTTTGGGATAAAAATCCAAATTTAGGGAATCAATCACAAACTGAAGGCCCGAATATTCCACTTGACATCAAACTTTCCATTCCCAGAAACTGATCGGAGAACTCTCCGCTCAAGTCCAGCATTGGTGGGTATACCCATCCATCGACCGAGTCAACCAGCATGAATTCGACCCCTGTCTCCGACGAGTCAAAACTCCCTTCTATGTTTGGTAGCTCCACGATTTCAGTCAGCTCATCGGACTCTCCGACTTGGGACACGGACATGGACGATGTCTCTGAGGACGTGGAGGAGGAGGAGGAGGAGGACGACGTCTCCGACGATGAGACAGAGCTGTCGAGCTCCACCATGGCCGCGGCTTTGGTTGCGGCGGCTTGAACGTCACGCGGCAATGAAGACAAAGGCCGTGGCAACCGTTCCACGAGTCCGGGGAAGTTAAGGATTGCGGCGTCGCCTTTGATGCTCAGCGCAGCCACGTCATGCGCACGCGCTGCCATTTCGGGTGTAGGGAACGTCCCCAGCCATATGCGCGATTTCTTGCGAGGCTCGCGAATTTCGGACACCCATTTGCCCCAACTTCGCATCCTCACGCCTCTGAACACCGGGTGCCTGCTACCGTCTCGACGTCTCTTGCACGTGCTTTTTTCTTCTTCTGGGTCTCGACAACTTTTGGAGTGCTTCGATGAGGAGTTGCTGGTGCTTTCGTCAGGCATTCTTAAATGAGATAGCTGTATAATACTCCTGAAGGTTGACAATATGCGGTGATGAACACTAAAAGTTGATTATAATGAAGAATGAGTGAGAGTGAGTGAGAGGGAGAGGGAGAAGGAGAGAAAGGATTATAGCTTATTATAGGAGGTGATGGCTATGGAAGAAGAAGAAGAATAATGAGAGGGTTTTTGTAGGGAAAGGTTAAGTGATAGAATAGTCTCCTAAAAAGTGACCCTTAACCTACCATTATTTCACAATGACAAAAACTTGCTAACAAAGAGAAAGATTTGAGTAAGAGACTCAATTTAAAAAAAGGATAGTAATATATTTATATTCTATGACAATTTTTGGTTATGATAACAATATTATAATTTCAATATAAATTATTACTATAATTTATTATAATTATGCACGTATTTATTCCGATAATTTATAAACTTAATTTTATGAAATAATTACATCTATTAATAAAAATAGAGAAAAATATTTAATTATGAAAGTCAAAGCCTTTATAGATATTTAATGTTGTCTTCTCTATTATATAAATATAATAAGATATATGATAAGATTATATATATATTTATATATTTATATATACCATAGGGACACCAATTGAACAATCCCATCTTCTTGTTTTGAGTGGCAGGACTTTGCTTATTAAGTCTTTTTAAAGCTTTCTTTTGGTGATGATGTTAGATGACATAACACAAATTGCCCAATCATCACCATTTTAAACCAATAGTACTCTTGTTCATTACACTTAACATTGTCGTTAAAGCACAAAAGGGTAAAGGAACAATGCATTATCTTCTTAGATTCTATTTAAAGTTGTAAAGCTAGGTCAAGTCTAGATTCTTTCACTCCCTTTGATAGGATACAACTAAAACCACAAATCCAATTGCCTTTTCATCATATACTATATTTACTCAATAATGGGTACAATTTACTATAACTAATCATGTATTATTTTTTTAATTGTAATGTTGAAATCCAAATTGGAATTGCTCCAAAAAAGAGGTCAACTTTTTTCCTATTAGATGTAGCATCAATGAATTAGTTATTATGGATCTAATCTATGAACTAAGTTTGAAAAGTTCAATTATTAAAAGGGTATAATGATCAACATCACTTGTTAACAAAATTATTGCATCTTAAATTCAATTCAACATATTTTAACTCTTTCAATTTTAAATTATTGACTCGTTAAACATCATCACACCCAATCCAAAGTCCTGCAATAAAGTGAAATTTTGAAAGGTCTGATAGTATGCAGTCTTATCCTTATATAGTAGAAATGGTGTTTCCAGCAAACCCGCATGCAGATATGACAATAAAAAAGTGATGCAGGTTAAAGAATAAATATGTAAAACTGGCACATGATTGACAAAGTATTACGTAATCTTAAAATTTTACCTAATAAACACTTTGAAATATTTACCTAAGAGTGTTGACAGCATTAGTCCTTGCTGTGATAAATGAATCAATCGGCTCAAAGTTTGTAGACCACGTGATGTTCACACATAATAAATGAGGTTGGTGATTGGCTAGCGAACTAATAATAAAGATTGAAAATTATAATAAACATAGAAAGACCAAAAATAAAGTTAATAACTTGAGAGGTTATAAGAGCATTATGGGCATCTAGCAATAGGACTACGGCATTCATTTTAGGTACCACCAATTGGTAGGTGAGCATGCAATAACTGGTCACTCCAAAGGTCTCCCCATCAACTCTGTACCATTCTGACAATAATTAGAGTTCTCTTAAAAAAAACTAAACATTTTAATAATAAAACTGAAAGTTTTATTAAAAAAATTTAAAATTTAAAAGTTCAATTAATATTATAACATCATAAATTTGGTTAAAGATTAAATAAAATTAAAAAATTTAAAATATGATTTTAAAAAAATATCTTTACCTAAGTTTAATTGAAAAAATATAATGTTTAATAAAATTAATTATTTTAACCAATTAATATTTAAAAATAAGAATTATTAGGTAAATTGAACCAAAAATTTATAAATTGAACAAAAAAATTAACCGACTCAAAATTTAGATGACTAACGTGATCAAATTGATTCGATTTTTTAATTATTGAAAGAATATAATTTCTCTCTAGTATTACTTTTTTAAGGTTTAAAATTGTAGATTATAAACGTAACTACAATGCTAATATTATAATTATAACTAATTCATAGTCGATTGAATTTTAAGAACAAAAATTGTTACAGTAAATAGAATTAAATAGTTGACCGGTTTAATATTTTTATAATTAAATCGGTTGAATAAATTTAGTTTTTTAATCATTTGTTGTATCTCAATCCTAGGATTATACTATTCCGTTTTTAGATACCAGCAACAATGGTGGAAAAAATATGGATCTTAGTATAATTATAATAATTTTTAATTTCAGTAAATTTTAATTAGTTTGATTCAAAGTTTAATAGCTATGTTAATTTATTATTTAAGTAGTACTTGATTAATCCACGTGTAATCAAAATCTCTAAATTTTATTAAAAATTTTAACGACTATAAAAAATTTAAAAATAATTTTTTTAAATCATAAGAAATCTTCGTTATTTTGTAAATTTGATATAATTATTCATCACCTGTTTTTATTATTCTATGTTTATCATATTTCATGAGCATATATTCATTTAATAAATAAGACCCAACAAAAATTGGATAAATGGATACTCATGGAACACGATGGACACGAAATAATGAAAAGAAGATATTTAAAACCCTTCCAAATTACACAATTGCACGTATAATTTTAGTCAAAATCGCAATGCTGCTCCGTAAATCTCTCGATCATGTGATACATGTGTTAGTGTTACTGTAGCTTAACCTTGTTTCATGTGCATAATAATAAATTATATTAATCCCAATTTTCGTAGTTTTCCCAGTACATCGTACCGACATGATTTCTGTCAGACTTTTCAAAAGCAGAGGTGACGAATAAGGTACTGCTTGCTTTGGACCTGAGAGGAAGCACTTTTTTTTTTAACGAGATATTTTAAAAGAGTTATAACTATTATAAAAAGTATCTTTAAGTCATTTACACTTAGATTAATTTTTACTAAAGCCAGATAGATCTCTTATGAGATGCAAAGCTTTGACCTTAAATTTTAAACGACTGCATACATGAGAAAGATTCGAATCTGCGACTTCACTTAAACCAAGAAAGACCCTTATCAACTCATCTGCATCTTGAGATTCTAAGAGGAAGCACTTGAATGTTTGAATGTGTAGGTTATATTGTTTAATTATCATATAAATTATTTAGTTATATTTTGTTAATTTTTTGTCCATTTAAAAATTTAATATTACATTACTTTGATTAAAATATATGACAATTAATAATATATCAAAAAATATTATAATTAAAAATATTATAAAAATTAGTAATTTTTAAATTATGAACAGTAACATAAAAAAGAAAACTATGAGAAGTAATAGTATTTTTAACCCTATTATCAAATAAAAATGTTGTGTTATATTCAATATAAGTTTAAGGTTTAAAAGGTTCAAATTGCAAATAATTTAAAATAAAATTAAACAAAATCAAAATATTTAAAATAGAATTAAAGAAGGAGATTTTCCTTACCTTGAAGTTTAATTAAAGAAAAAAGTTGTTAAATGAAAACTTGCTACTTTATTATGATTTATAAAAATTAGTTTGCTTATAAAAATAGTAAATTAATTAATAAATTAACTAGTTTTTAATAACAAAGGTTATTATGATGAACATAGTTGAAAAATTAAGTAATTCAAAATTTGTATAGTTAGAAGCAAATTTGAGTTTTTAATCATTGGTTGTGTTATTCTTTTTTCAAATATCATCAACAATATAGAAATAAAATTCAATCTTTTTTAGGGATGATAATAGGCCGAGTTGGGCCAGGGGCAACCTACTAGTATGAGTTATTAATTTAAAAAAATTCAAAAAATGTTTATGTGTTTTACAAAACGATGTCATTTTGTCACTTTTAGTCGAGTTTCAGGCCAGTAAATCAGGGCCAAGTCTGTTGACTTCGGGTCATATTGCCATCCTTAAACTTTTTGGTATAATAGGATTAGCATATCTGGAGTGGTCGAGTTGGCGGAATGAGGGCATGGGATTAAAAGATCTCATGTTCACTTTTCTCTATCTACGTTCTCTCGATCAAGCCTGTTGTACAAGACTTGTCTAGGGCGAATTACACGGTTGACATGATTTATATGCGATTGCGTTAATATGAAGATTTATTCAGTGTGTGTCTAAAAGTTAGCGATTACGGGTCCCTCCATTTCTAAAAAAATAAAATGTCTTCTATAATTATTGTTAAGAATATAACAACTTATTCAGAAGTTTGAAGCCCTTTATTAATAAAAAATAAAAGAAAATATTGTTTATGAATATTCAAGCTTGTCTTTGAACACAGTACTAGAAACAAGCAAGCATGTCACACATGATACACAAATTCTAGTGATTCATCTAACTAATATTGCCACAACAACAACATTTAATAGAAATTCCACTGAGAAGCGGAGTTTGTAAAGGTCTAGTAGTACGCAACTTTATTCCTAATTAGTAAAGAAGTTTTTTCTAAATGATTCACACATATGGAATGAAAACAAAAATAAAAAGGTAAATAAAAAATGATAAATAAAAATAAAATTAGAATAAAAATAACCAAAAAATAACAATAGGGAAAATAAAATAAAATATATAAATAATAGTAAATAATAATAATAATAATAATAATAATAATAATAACAATAATAATAATAATAATAATAATAATAATAACAAAAAACTCTTAATTATAATTTTAAGTGATAGTCTCCTAAAATAACATGAGTTGACACTAAAATGCAAAAATATATGCAAGGGATATATAGTATCGACATTGGAGAGTGAAAAATGAAGAATTTTAATTAAGATAAAAGATATAGAGATTTTTTTAATTAAAAAAATCCATAAAAGTTTTTAAGCCCAATTTAGAATAGATTTAAATTAATAATTTAACATAATATAATAAATTATTAATATGAGTTAAATTTAATTAGTTTGATTCGAGTTTAGGAGTTATTTTAAATCCAATGTTTAAAAAAACGGACCAAAAGTTAAGCTAATAAGAAAAAAACGTTTAAGGTTTAAAAGCTTAAACTATAATTAAACTGCCATAAAATTGACTAGTTAAAAAATTTAAAATATGATTAAAAGAAAATTATCTTTATTCGTCAAAAAATTTGAAGTTCAATTAAAAAATTAAAAAATTTATTTTAGATTATAAAAGCTTATTAATTTACGAAAATTAACTGACAGAATTATTAAAATAAATTGAATTGAAAAATTAAAAATCGAATAAAAAAATTTAGTTAGTCCAGTGATGTTCATATATCTTATATTTTATTATTGTTATTTAATTAAAATATCTATATTTTAAATATTAACCAAATTTTAAAATAAAAAAATACTTGTATCTTTTTCAGCATAGAATCCTCTATTCTCATAAGCATATTTTAACCTTATTTTCACCTTAAAATGACGCTACGTTATAAATGGAACATACCAACAAGAATTGCACATCAAATTTTATGTTTTAATTACTCTTTTTTAATTATATTCCATTAAATGTCATCTATATACTTATATAATACATCAAATACACAAAATAAGTTGCGTAAAAGATGGGTTTCGATTCTTAAAGATTATATCTTTTTTTTTTTTGTCCACGAGATGTTCTAGGAGGGTTCCAACTATGAAAAGGTACCTTTAAACCATCCACACTCAGATTAATCATCGTTCGAGTCGAGTAGGTCCCTTGTAGGAGACAAAACTCTGGCCCCAAGTTTTAAACAGCTACATACACGAGAACGGTTCGAATCCGTGACCTCATTTAAGCCAGAAGAATTCCTTACCAACTCATCTGCGGCCTAAGATTTAAAGATTAGATCTTTCAATTATTATGATAAGGTATATAACATCAAATGCACAAAATAAATCGTGTAAAAGATGGGCTTCGATTCTTGGAATCAGATCTTTCAATTATTATGTTCCTATCATGTTTCATTAAATCCAATTTTCGAGAATCGAAAATCATCTTTTACACGCACATTCGACATAATCATTCATCTGTAGTCTACATAATTGTACAAACAACTTTGGTCAGAATCGTAACGCTGATTCTGAAAATCCTTCAACCGTGCTAGACAGGTGTTAGTGTTACTGATTCAGTGTAACTCAACCTGTTTCATACAATATGCTTGATTTTCACGTGCACAATGATCAATTATATTCACAGCTTTCTGACGACATCGTACTGACGTAGCTTTGTCGATTTTGCAAAAGCAAAAGGAGTGTAAGTGTTTCACGTGACCAATAAGCTATTTCTTACGTGATTCAACACTTTAATCTTTTTGTAAAGTATTAATCAATTTACCTTTGTAAGGGACCTATTCAATTCAAACGGAGATTAGTTTGAATGTGAATATTTTAAAAATACTTTCTCATAATTGAGATCCTCTGAAACACTCGCAAGTAAAAAAAAACCCTCATAAATAGTTAAATATTTATTTAATTAAATTTAACTTAAACTTAATCGAACTTCAAATTAAGCCCGAATTTGAACATAAGTTCTTTTGAATCTAGTCTTTAAGTAGGGTGAGGGTCTTAATCTTTGGGTTTGGGCTTGCGAATAAGGCTTATTCAATACCTAGTGGGCCTTGCTGAAGATTGAGGACAATGTGAATATCTACTTGGTATTTGATTAAAAGAATGAAGAGAAATAATATTTTAATTTAAGTTGTGCAGATTTTAAAAAATAAATTACAAAATTAAAAAATACCAAAAAGTATACATTTAAAATTTTTATTCTAAAAAGACTGCAAGGATTTATTTAATTAAATAAATACATACATTTTTAAATTTTGACAAAATTGAAAGAAAACATAATTTAAAATATATCACATGTCAATTTTATCAAAAAATAATAAAATTTTAACAAATAAATGCATATATATTTTAAAAATATTAAATGAGTCAAAACAACAATGTACCTATTCTTTTAAGTGCCTGTTTGGTTTAGTTTTTGGAGGATGAATAAACATTAACAACAATGTACCTATTCTTTTAAGTGCCTGTTTGGTTTAGTTTTTTGAAGATGAATAAACATTTTTTTCTACCATAAAAACTATTTTTAAAAAAATTGAATATTTATCTGTAAAATTTAAAATTACTTTTTTCATAAAAAAACCATTTTTTAGAAGCTAAAATATAACTTTTTAAGAAGCTTAAATTTGAAGCTTTTCAAAAAGATACTTTTTCAAGTAGATTTTTCAGATAAATTAATGAGTCTATTTTTTAGTTTCTTTTGTCTTTATATTTTACACATAATTTTCACGATACCACAAACACATCTTCACATTTATTTTAAGATTCATCTAATATCATTTAATTTTTAAAACATATCTTAATATTTATTTTTAATATTAGTGTCCAGCATTTGTCACAAGCCGCATAGAATAACTTCAAACATATATAGCTTTTTTTTTTTGAAAGGGAACAAAACCAATTACACTACGAGTCTAGAGAAATTGATTCTCGACATATCTTCTAATAGGATTACATGACACCCAATGGATGGAAGATTAAAATAAAAGATGTTTACAACAAAATGTTCCACATAGGCTGCTAATCAGTTCGTACATCTGTTATTCTCGCGGTAGATATGACGATGCACAATCATCCAATTTCACGTGAACAGCTCATGAATATCTTGAACGATGAGATTGTGAATCATGAAATGACTTGTCGACGATGATATGATATTGAGGGCCACTGCTGAGTCTACTTCTAGTTCAATCCGGTAATAACCAAGGTTCCACGCTAACGTAAATTCTGTATACACTCCCATAACTCTACAGTCACCGAATAGAACCAGCCAAGATTATCAACGAACCGCCCTAAGGACCCAATAGGCAAGAATTTTCAGGATACCCAAAGACAAAATACAGCGGAAGAACACCAGCTAAAGAATCAAACCCAACAAAGCACACCAACTAAAGAACCAAACATGAGCGCGGGTACAATCTCTTTCCTCTGTTCTTCATCGATTCTACTTCTTACAATTACCCTTAAAGTTCCATGCTTTTTGTACAGTTAAAAACCTAAAATTTAACGAAGTTCCTTTCTTTTGGTTGTTCTTCACAAAATATTGATGGGTTTATGATAAAAGGCAGAGCTTTCAAGTTTTTAAGTTTGTAGTGGTGATGGGTATTTGATCTAATTGTTGCCTACAAATGCTCAGATCAGATTCCCAAATTCACAATTTATGAGGAGCTTCTATGTAGAATTAAAAAATAGCGATTGGGGTAAGAAAAATAGAGGTTTGTGGCCTCTTTATCGGAAAGCTCATAGTTATTTCATTGATTAGCTTCGTGGGTTTTATTATTATCAGTTCAATCGAAGTAAAGCTATGTACTTTGATGTTTTGATTGAGCGATGCACTATGCACCATCTTTTCTTATGTTCTTGCTCTGTTATGATTAATCATTCAGGACAAACCTACACTGCTTACTGAATTTACATGGTGAAATTGCTGAATTAGAACCTTTTTTTTTTCTCTTTCTCATCCTCTTGCAAGGCTTATTTCCATATTCTCAGAGGATGGCATGTGTGTGACAGGTGGTGCATTTGGAGGAAATAGAGGGCTGAGACCCGTGCCACCAGAAAAAGGGATCTTCCCTTTGGACCATTTGCACGAATGTGACTTGGTATTGTTTTTGTGAAGATCTTGCTGGTGATTCATTATTTGAGAAGTTTTGCTTACCAGGAAAGCACATTGACTTCTGTCTCAGGTTGAGTAACCTCAGTTATCTGTATGTTTCAGGAGAAGAAAGACTACCTTAATTGTCTCAAATCTTCTGGTCACAAATCTGACAAATGTAGAGTTTTCTCAAAGAAGTACCTGGAATGTCGTATGGAAAAGTAAGAATGCCAGTATTTTCTAACATGTCCGAACTTTTTATTTCTTTCTGTTCTTACCAAGTTTCATTTGGATGTGTGCTGAATTCGGAAAATATGGAGTTCATTGTTATGCCACTGTTATCTGCTATCCTGTTGAAGTGCAACTTATTACTATTCACTTTTTAAGTTTGCTTCCCAGGATAAATTCACCGGGGCACTTGATAAGTTCAGTGGTGCAATGCAACAGTTCTTAGTTTTTGGCTCAACTTCTTTATGGATTTTGTTTTTATCAACTGCAACAGATTTTGCTCTCCCTTTTAGTGTCGGTGAATGGTTAGCAACAATTATGTCAAGTGATTATTGAAAATTTAATTGGAAGTGCAATTATGATCCACGAAGTTAATGATAGCAAATGGATGAGAATCAGGTATTTTTATTGATAATTAGCAGTAGCCTCGTAGTATAATCCACAAGAGCTAAAGCTTCCAGCCACTAATGGCCCTTCAGCAATCAGCCGAATGTAATGCAAAATGATCAGATACCCCCCGTACTATCCTTCCCCTCCATTACATATAGCTCTCTCTCTCTTCTAACTAACTTCTACTCTAACCGTTTGCTGACTCACCCCTCCTAGCCTTAGGGAATCTCCTAGCATATGTCAGCATGGGCTTAGAATTCATATTCGGACCCTTCTCCCTCTTCCTCCTAGAGTATGTCAATATGGGTTTAGGATCCATATTGCTATCACACTCTTAGAAATAAGATACATGCTAGTAGATCTATATGAATGCTACCTTTCTCCATGGACCAGATTTTGTTGAAGTCGGAATTTGATTATAAACCTACACAAGAAGTCATGCAAATTAAGAAAAAACTGAATAATTAAATTCTTAAAAACATTCCATCTTTATTTAGTATACCTCCTCAAATTTCTCAAAGTTTTGAGTATCCAGTTCACCATTGACTTCAGGAATAAATGCAGCTTTCGATTGATACAAGTGTCCCCACTCAATCCCTTTAAACCATTGATGAGCCTGAATGGAAGCTTAATACAATTAATATATCAATTTTGACAGAATTGTGAAAGTAAAATAAAGACTCTAAATTTGAACACAGCACACAACACCTTTATTTCTTCTGCACCTTTTGTTCCAAGCCTCTGTTCAACATTACATAAGAGTTTGCTGATAAGATCTTTAGCTTCACGTGATAGCTTCGCTTCTTCTGGGAATTTTAAATAAGTTCTCCAATTAACTATCTGTGCAGCAAAGAATGAAATAAATTAGTCAGTGAATAGAATTGAAATGAAAAGGCAACTATCTTGAAAATGATGAAATAGAAGAGTTTAGAAATTTCAAGTCATTTCATATTGAGAAATCATTGCAAGTTGTGTTGGTAAAGAAATAAAAACAACCAGGCCAAACCTGCTTTAAAGAATTATTTTGCGCAGGAAAAAATACCTTTTCCTTGATACAAATAAGAACTAGGTAGCAGAACCAAAACTCCAGAATTACCTTTCTGCAAGTTGACATAGGCTCATCAGAGTAGAATGGTGGGTATCCCACAAGCATTTCATACATGATAGCACCAAGAGACCACCTGGAGTTATTAATAAAATCTCAACAGAATGTATCTCCAGAAAATGCAAATTAATAAGCTGGGTGAGAATACTGACCAATCACATTCCATTCCATATCCTTTCTTAAGCAAAACTTCTGGAGCTATATAGTCTGGTGTTCCAACAGTAGAATAAGCCTGCAACAGTGAGATGTTGCAAGATTAAATAAATTTTTCTGAGACCCATCAAAAGCAGTACAAAAAACTTCACAGGAAAAACCATAAGTGGAGGTCTTCGATAATTCAAGGCAAAAGGTAACAGCAATTTTAAGCTGTAAAATAAAGGAATGTCTTGGTTGGGAAAATAAAATGCAATCCCACAGGCACATAGAGAACTGCCAGTTTTGAATTGATTAAAATTTATCAACTACAATGCTGAAAGCCTTATCCTCAAAGTTAAGGACTCACGAGCATCCTCCTGTTCCTCTGCCAATGTTGCAATTGCTCCTGTTGAGTGCGTTTTGGTGCTACCAGTCTCCCATCACTTTGAAGAACTCCACTAAGATTATTTCCCACAGAAAAATCTATTTCTTGAAGATTACTGCAATCTAATGGTTTACACAATCCAAAATCTGACAATTTCATGTGACCATTTCTATCAAGTAGTAAGTTGTCAGGCTTGATATCTCTGAAACACAAAAATGAGTAGAAGATTAATCCATTTAGGTTGATATTGCATGATTTACAAGGAAATAAGAAAATAAAAATTCGTTCACCTATGTATGTAATTATGCTTGTGGATGGACTCAATGGCCAGTACTGTTTCTGCAACATAAAACCGGGCCTCATCTTCTGTAAGTGTATCCTTTCGCATCAGCAATGTCATCATATCTCCACCAGGTAGGTATTCCATAATGAGATATAGAAACTCCTCATCTTGGAAGGAACAATATAATTTGACAATGCAATTGCTATCAACCTCAGCAAGCAAATTCCTTTCTGCTTTCACATGCTCAACCTGGAAACTTTGAATCCATCCTCAACAAGTATAGTGAATGAATCCTACTTGATATTGTCTGTGAGGCTTAACAAAATGCATACCTGGCCTCTGCGAAGCATCTCTGATTTCTTCAGCTTTTTCATAGCGTATACATGCCCGGTTGACTTCTCCCTGCAGATTCTAACCTATAAAAACAAATTGAGAAAAAAGTTGTGTCATGCATGCAGATGATAAGTTTAGAAACCCATGGCTGAAAACAATTGAAACAAAAGTAGTAATAACACTGTGGCTAAAATTCCACTATCAGCTAAAATACTCATGGTACTGGTAGCTGAGAAAAAAAAGGAAACCAAAATGGTATAAGCATATGAAACTCATAGCTTTTTCTCAAGAACCACTGCCACTTTCAGAGAAGGAAAACAAAAGTTTAATGTATTTATGTACACCCCATACGTATCAAGCATATTTATATATGCATGAATGCAGCTAGATATCAAAAGCCAACTTCGGTAAAGAATCTTCATCTCTTTGATTTTAATTAGTAGATCAAAAGTATTCTCATATAAGTTTCTATCAATTTTGTGAAATTTGAGCAGCATAATGTTTACTAATATCCATACAGAGCACTACACCAAAGTGGGCTCCCAGCTTGCCACGGAGAGGTATGTAGTAAGTTAGTATATCAAGGTTGGTTAGTACAAAAGGAAAATACTACTCTCAACCCAAATTACAGGCAATAGTAGCTGGTAGATATGTGCCCAGTTTCACATGGTGTTTGCATATCAAGAAGGGAGAAATGTAAAAAAGGTTATCTAGAAAATTTCCATTTTGAATGCAAATTAAAGCATAATTACCTCTCCAAATGCACCCTTTCCAATCATTGTTAATGGCTCAAAATCATCAGATCCCATTTTATGCCTTTGCAGGCGCATGTATTCGGTTTCTTTCTTCTCTAAGTGCTTCAATAAATTACTTTGCTCTGCCTCAGAGACCTCAGCATCAGCCAACTTCTTCTCTAGCACAATTCGTCTACAAAGAATGATGTTAACGATCATCAGTATCAAGCATACAGTCCAGTGAATACGTCAAGAGTTTGGCAATAAACATCCTGATGCAACTATTCAAATAAAAAATTAGCATTAAGATGAAAACAGCAGTCATATGATGTCAGTGATCATCAATATGTATACAAAAAACATGAACACAAGCAATTTACATCAAATATAGTATTTTATGGTGGCATTTTGAAGACTTCATGACGGTAAATTCTAACTATAACCAAATTATCCCATTTTTCACTTGAATGTGATTCTTTTTCGAACTGTATTACTCCCCCTAATTCACCTACGCAAAAGAAAAGGTTGAAGAGTAATTATTGCTGGATATTTCAGCAACAGAGAGATCGGTAAGACAACACCGGAACTGTTTGGCTTCTAGAATAATTGTCAAACTGAATTCAACTGCTCAGATTCTAACAGAATCCATCCATAGAAGAGTGCAGATCATTTCAAATTCATATATGTGTGCTTTGTTAAAGTTGTCTGACCTCTTCAAAATCATTTATGACATTTGTTTAACTTCTAAGAAATAGGTGACATAACAAGAAAACATACTATAAATCTCTCAAGTGAATGACAACAACCAAGCCCTCCGATAATGGCCGAAAATAGGGGGCATCAATGTTGCTCTTCACATTTTGTCTGGCAAGAAAGAAAGCCATAAATGATTATCTTTAAATGATGTTATTCTCCAGATTCGGAATGATGAATGGTACATAGCATTTTTTCAAATTTAATTCCTCTTAACACAACAAAAGTATCTCTTGAAGAGAAATATGTGCACCTTTGGCAGTACATTTGAACCAAAGATACAATATCATAATAGAAGCCAAACATCTTCAAAAAGTTTGTACTTAAAGAATTTTTTACTAAACTTCACCTTTTAGAAACCAAATATTGGAGACAACTCTTTTTGATGACCGTTTACGCGTGACAGCACACCATCTTGATGATAAGCATCTTTGTGATGTATTCAAGTTAAACAGTTTTTCTTAGCTAATCCATCATGGGATCAATTGAAAAAACCAGCCATGCACCTAGATGGCCACACAGAAAACATCCATCCGATGACTGCCACTAAGCATTTACTACCTAGATGGCCAGCAAAAAAAATGCCTGAGTTCAACCAAAAAGTAAAAGCTGTGAAAGATGCCAAAACTTTCATTTGTTCATCCTTAAATTAGATTCAATACCACCAATAAAGTCTTCAGCCATTCATGAGTGCAGGAAGGAATCATGTAGTTGCTTTCAAAAATAATAGACAACATAGAATATTGAGCGACAGAATGAAAAGATTTAAGGAAGCCATCTGAATGAAAGTCAGTTAAATTGTTTTACATGATGAACAGGGGAGTAACTAACAGAAAAATGGTATTAAACATACCTCTCTTTTCGCTCCTGTAGGTCCTTCATCTGCTTCTTGTAATGGTTTTCAATATACTGCTTTGCAGCGGCGACCCTCTGTTTGGTTACATTTGATGTTGCTTCTTCACTCTTTTGAGCTTTTGGCCCTTCATTCCCATTGGCTGTGGCTTCCTTCTTTTTGGTAGATTTCAACTTCTCTTTTGACTTGAACTTCTTGAACCAACACCCTGCAGACTCCATGACTTTCACCAAGTAACTTGTTCAACTTGTTTACCCTTTGAAGAATGAACAGCAAGGAAATAATAGAAGTCCCTCTGCACACTCAACAAATTATTCTCATTTTACAAATTATCGAAATTTATGACAGAATGCAGATTCACAAGTTTCAATGATTATTGAAGAATTCAAGCTGCTTCCTTTGATTGTAAATGTAACAGAGTATTCAATTAACTTAGTATTCATCATCATCATAACTCAAAAAGCTATTTCTTAGCAACCTTAAGAAACTGGCACTTTGCAAGCAGATATAAGTCTAGACAATCTTCCACCAATTCTCCAGTTTGCAGTTAAGGTAAGAGAAGTATTGCAACCTTTTGTTCTTAAAAAGCAGACAAGAAACTGCAGAACAAGCAATAACACATTTGGGGTTTGACTCCGTTCGCTCAATTTGTCGAACACATAAGTTTATACTGAAGTTCAACATTTTCTCCTCATTGTAGTGAGACGTCTGTGTTACAGAATGCATTTTCTCCAACACTCTTATGCTCTATGTTTCAGACTTTAAATTCCTCCTGATCAAGTCAGTTCCTTAAGTAAATATGACCAGAGTAACAACTTCACCTGAAATCTTTTAAAAGAACTCTATGACCAGGCATGAGTAATAATTAGCAAAAGAAAAAGAACCTGAAACTGAATTACCAGTCTACAGTCCCGAAGAAAAGCACACCTCGATCTCAATGCCTAAGCAGTCTACTTTAGCCTCGTTGCTATTTCAATAACTAAAACTGACACAGCGGAAGTAATTAGGTAGAGATTTTAGGTTAATCTCAGAACCAAATCCAAGAATAAAACTTAGGATTTAATAAACAAGAAAAAGACAACTCTCTCAGGAGAATTTCTGCAGAAATTTTATTAGAAATAATAACGTTTTGGGCTGCCTAAAACATATGTTAACCCTTCCTTTTATAGCCCTAACTATGGTATATAAGAGTCCTAATTCTAATGTGAAAAGGATTGATTGAAATCCTTTTCTAAAGCTAACTTATTTCTTTTCTTGCTGGACAAGAAAACCTTCCTAACTAGGAAACTTAAAATAAA
>JAOSBK010000005.1:3089252-3124065 GCA_027568895.1 Erythroxylum shatona | reverse complement strand
TAGAATTCATATTCGGACCCTTCTCCCTCTTCCTCCTAGAGTATGTCAATATGGGTTTAGGATCCATATTGCTATCAGTTAACAATAGTTTCTGCAGCTTTTTGGCTAGATTATTTGTTAAACGTGCCTGACTATATCAGTAGAAGCCTTAAGTTTCAGGTGATACAGGGAAACTGATGTGCAGTATAGTAACCGTGTCTAGTTGATAACATTGATATCTTCATTTTCTGTTGTTATTTCATCATCCATTGTAATCAATAGACATAAAGTCTTCTTTTTCCTTCTCCAGTTTTCCTACTCTTACCTACTTTTTACTCACTGGTATTATTACAGAAACTTGATGGCGAAACAAGACATGTCAGAACTTGGATTTGGAAAGGAATCTGATGTAGAAATTTCTGCAGAAAACAATGATGGAAGTGTCAATAAGAGAAGTTGAACTAGCCACCGAAAGATTCTGAACTTAGAACACAGGATTTGGGGAGCTTTCAGAGAGTTCATAGGGTTGTCATTTCGTTTGACTGGTAAACTCTTATTTCTGATTGGAAATCCTTTGCAGTGGCAGATCTGAATCTGCTTTCAGATTTAGGGAGCAAACTGACAAAACCCTTGATTGTAATCGCCAGCGAAATTTACAGAAATTGTATAAATCTTGCCAATACCTTTATTGACAATTCCATAGCCAATTCCTGATTTGTTTCATAAGTTCCAGATTTTTCTTCAGCTATTTTTCTCTGCCGAAGTAACAGAATCATCTGTAAGAGGTTACTAAGTTTCAACTCATTTCTGCTCAAGTAATCTGCAAGAGGTTACTAAGCTTCATTGGCGAGTTTAAAATCACAATTCTCTGAGTACTGACCGACATGAATCAAATGGTTAATTTCATGCAAAGGAGTGAAGTCCCTATAAGCAGCAGGATTTCTAATCAAGCAAACTGTACAAAAAACTGGTGAAATGGCTAAAGTTTACTCAATTCATGGCATGTTTCTTACTATTAGTGTAGGCCTTATCTTCAATTGCCTTTCATCCGTTTTAATCCCCTTCTCCCATACTCCTTAAAGCGGATCAAGGTTGTGAAACAACTCAAGAAGACAACGATGATAGATTTTTTTTAAAAAAATTTGTCTTCAAAAGTCAACCTTGAAGACCAGACCTGTTGAATACCATGAGTAATTGTTCAATTCTAGCACTCTTCTGGTAAAAGCAATGCCTGCCACTTATAGGAGAGTGGTAACTTCTAGTATTCGGCATTTAACTACTAATCCATGCAACATCTCTCACATTTTGATTCGTAGAAAAAAGTTTCCTGGGATTGCAAAGTCAGGACTCTGAAACGCAAACAAAGATAAAAATGAAACCAGTTCATAGGCTGCTATAAGGATAGAAATCAAACAACTTGGCAAACAAACCTCTAGTGCGAACAGGTATATACGAAAATGCATAATGTTATCAACTTGGAAAACAAACCTCTGGTGCTAACAGATATCTAGGAAAATGCACAATGTTTCTGATAAACCACAGCTCTAAGCCTCAACCACGTAGCAATGAAATAAACCACAGGCTTTCATCACAAGAATATGACAGTGAGAAGAGAATGAAATATCAACATGCGAAAGGTACAGTATAAATTGTTTTTGTATTCCATTTTTGTTCACCTCAAACAAGCATTGAGGCAAGGAGGAGAAACATGAAAACACGAAATAAGAAGCACTTCTTAAATACATAACCAGAAACAAACTATCGACGCTTGCATTACCATAAGAAGCTAAAAAGTAAAAGAAAGTCTGTTTAGAAAGGAAAAGGACAAAGAAAGAAACAAAAAAAGGATGTATAAAAAGCTAAGTACAACACATCTTTTTCTCTTCTCAAATACACAACCTACTTCCGAGCTCTAAGTAAACCTTCCAAACGATTCTATTCCCATCCAAAATGTTGTCAACGTGACTACTCCATTATCAACAAAAAAATGTATCACTATTGAGCTGACAAATTTCAGGCAAGTGGCGAAGTAGAATACCGAGAACCCCCTCTAAGAACATTCAATTCCCCAAAGACTTAAGCCACTCTCCTGGGATCACGGGCTGCTGCAACATGATCCTGTATCAGTGCACACAGATTAATATTAGGCGTTTATCAAGGTATATGGTATATTTATTTGCATAACCTTGCATTCCTTCAAAACTCAAAACTCAACCTTTTACAACATCCAAACATAAATGCACATAAAAAGCTCACCGATATAAAATCAAATGCCTTCGTGTCCTCTTTCTTTGTGTTACTCATCATTGAGGTGGGACTTTGATTAGGAAAGTTTGACTGGAAAATATCTGGCAAGGTTGAAGAATATACACCTCCGTTAATGCCAGCAGCTTGACTAGCACTAACATTTTGTGCATTCAAGTTATTTAGATGCTGGAAGCTGGACATTGTAGCAAGAAGTTGTTGTTGAGTTAGAAGACTTGCACCATAATTTAATTGCTGAGAAAAAAATGCTGGATTCAACATCATGTCAGGCGGCAAGTTGTACGGCATACTCCCGGACAGTAACATTGAACTTGCATTCATACCAGTCAGCTGAGGACCAAGCACACTACTCAAATGATCATTAGAGACTGGTTGTCTGGGTGGAATACTGGAATCTGAGAACAAACTTTCTGATAGGACGCCAGAGGATGCTTGTTGCTGCTTGTTCTTAGAAATATTCTCATTTATGGACATACCATCCATTAAATCGTTAATTTCGGATTTGTTGTTGTCCTGATTTTGATAAGATTCAGGATTTGACCCAAATATATCAGAAAGCTCAGGTCCCTTGCTATTTGCTGATATATGATTCTCATCACTAACTGCCTTGTCACCTACAGTCATACCAGAAAACAAATCATCTACTTGTCCTCTACCCTCACCGGCGTGAAATGAGACATCTGCAAAGGGATCATCATCATTTTTCTGTTCAATGCTGCTCACATCAGCGCCAAAACTGTCTCCAAGTAAATCATCGAGAAAAGGCATAGCCGGTCTCATCTGATCTGTTATCTTTTGATTGCTTGAATCTTTTGAGGATTCATCTGCTCCAAAGAAATCAGTAGAATCTTCTGTATCAATTGAATCTCCGGTATCAATTAAGTCAGGCATCTGGACATTAACGGTATCAGCCTTTACTGGTTTTTCTGAATAACCCACCATACCAGCAGCCTGTTCTCCACCCAAGAGGCTTAATACCTGTTGATCAGAGACCAGGTATCTATGTCAGTAAGAAAGTAGACATTCGAATTCAAACAATATGGTACTTGACTCACAAACAATAAGACAACATAAATACCTTGTTAGCCTTTTCCCTGAGAGAGCTTTGAGGAGATTCAGAGCACCGAACCAGGTCATCTCTGTTTTCACTAAAATATGAAGCTATAACGTAAAATTGTTCATCATCCTTCTTCCTCAGAATTGCCTCCAGCACACAGACTGCTTTCATGCGTACCTGATCGACAATCACAAAGGAACTTCATCTTTTTCAATACTTTCTATCAGAACACAGAGTACTACAGTTTTAAGTCTGTAATAACATGCAATCACATCCCAAAAAAACAAAGAAAACAAATAGCCAGTATACAAGAAGCAGACATAATGAATCACGTTGTTGACTGGATGTTTACTGTGATATTAAATATCATCTGAAATTAGGTAGCAAAAGGATCATGCCTGCCACAGTGGAGATTGAATCTTGGATTCCAGGGCATGACTTAAAGCCAATGGATCCAATTTTGCAGCCTCCACCAAAAGAACTTGGATTGCATCTCGAGTGGGTTGTAGACGTACACCACCAGATGTCACAACGGTCTCCAACAACCTCGCTTCACGAGTCTTACTATCACCCAAACCTGAACTCGACTCCCCATTTTTTGCTTCCGTATCCAGCGTTCTGGAACTTTGGCCCCAAGGACCACCAGCTACACCTTTAGAAGCACCAAAACTTCCTTGGTTGTCATTAGGCAACCGAACTGGTTCATATCTATCTGAATAATCAGATTCTATTGTCAACGATCTGTGAAGATTTGGGCTTTTGTAGTTTCCATTGTCATTCTTCCTCTGTGAATGACCTTGTGTAAGACTACTAAGTCCCTGTTTGAAAGATGCACTCCCAAGACCAACTACCTCACTAAGAAAAGATCTCTTATCTTCTGTAGGCATGTCAAAATTCGTATTCCCAAATCCTTGTATTCTTCTGTTAAGATCATCTGCAGGTGCTGGCTTGTTCTCCTCTGAAAAAATAGCAGAGATTGTCTCATGAGCTGTTTCTCGCACAGCCTTATTAAGAGCATCCCCCTTCAAAGCGTCTGGCTGCCCTTTGTAATGAAACAATTGACGTACGGCCACAGAATGTCTTTGCATTTCCCTCCTGAACTCCACTCCAGACTTCCCCACAGCATATTTTATCAACCTCAGAGCCTGCACATATTTCAATAGCAGTAAACATCATCACTCTTAACAATCGCAACTCAAGAATTAAACTCACCATTATTGCAATTTTGTACTAGCCCCAAATTCTCAAACAAATAATAACCAAATTTTCGCTCTTCATCAAACTTCATAGTTTACACATCAAACAACACTCGAAAGAAATAAACTTCAAGGGCTATCACTCCCAAATTACTAGATCGGCCCAATAGCCCCTTAGATTTATCAAAGCAAAAAATCGACATGCAATTTCAAATTCCAACAAAATGAAAACCAAACCTAACCTTCTGTTTAACAACGGGGCTCTTGTGATCGAGACGTTTCAATATAAACTCAGACACCTCCTTCACAATACTAGCATGAGATGATCTCAAAAGCTCGCAAATTTCTTCCAGTTTGTAAACCGGAGTGACCTTATCTTCATCGGAGGTCGCAACATCGATCATCCTCGATCTCCAGTACGACTCCACAGCTCTCCTGCTTGAATCCATCCTTCTCCCAGTTCACACAACACAGTTGCCCTCAAAAGCCCTAAAGAATTTCTGAAATCAAATTCGATCGAGATTCCACAGAGATCTCTAAGATCGGAGATCGAGTATCAGACACCGAATTACGAGGGTTACCGGGACGATGGAGCTATTATTACGAAACTAAGATGCTTCTTATGTAAAAATTGATTTGACCAATTGATCGATTGTCAAAATGATCAAATTGGGGCTTCTAGAGAGATATAGAGAGAGAGAGAGATTCAGACGAAAAGGAACAAAGGAGGATGGTGCGTCACCGACGGGTGTGGCTCTGGTTTGTCTATATAAACCTGCGCCGCCTACGCTCACGTTAGCATCTGTCTCTTTTCCTATTTTCTCATTTAATTTCTAAGATAATTATTTGAGACCATGTACGTAAATTAATTAATAAATATGTCCTACCAAAAATGCATATTTACACAATTTTAAAATAAGATTATTCATGAATTAATCTTTAATTTCAAATTTCACCTAACATTTTAATTTTACTTTTGATTTATATTTGATAAACTTTTAATTTAATAAAATGCATACCATATTGTGTTTATAAAAATTATAATTAAAGTCATAAATTTTAATAAAAATTAAAGTAAATTATTTTTAAATAAAAATTTTATTTTATTATAATTTAAATCCCTCCAAGTGGGATTTTAATCATTTTAAATAATGAGAAACAAATAGTTGGAACAACATAGAAAATGGTATCCAACAATCATGCACCAGAAATGGCACCAAGTACATCCTCCAATTCATCAACGGTCATCTCATTTCTAAAGAGGAGTTTGAGGTAAGGAAGCACTCTGGGAAGCATAGGCAAGTCAGCTATGTTAACACTCATCATGTCGAAAGCAATACATGTTTTGTGCATGTGATTGTCATCAAACACAGGTATTTTGGGGTATCTTTGGCTGAAGTGAGTGAGGATGATTCTGTATGCACCTGCAGCGTCTCCAACTTCTATGGCTTCTTTTGTGGTGCTGTGGTTTCTGGCTATGGCTTCCTCCACCAAGTCATCTTCAAAAGTTGCCTAAAAATACAATCAAGCACTCAGTCATAAGCCTGTTTTCCACTGGTAACTTGACATGAATGAATTTCTTTTTTTTTCCCTATAAGATTCTGAACTCAGAAAGAGTTGTGATTGAGTTTGTTACTTGCCTCATGTATAAGAACAGTTGCTCCACGAGAAGCTTCTACTAGTTCGGGACACGGCCTGGTGTCGCCTGAGTATACGAGCTTCCACCCTGGTATCACTTTTCCAACACTGTTGGTTCTCTCTGCTGCTTTCAATACAATACCAAATGCCTGAGGGCAGTGAACGACTGGAAAGCTGATTAAGGCCTCCAAGCCTGCCTCGCCGAGCATTTTCTTCAAGTTCTTTAGAAGTGGAAAAGCCATGCTGTTGTCAGTCGGACTGCCCGGTCTCTTCCAATAGCTCTGCATAATGCTTCCTCTTGTAAACAAAGATGATGGAGAATGTCGACTTCCCGAAGGTGGGCAATTCTCATTCGACTCTGACTCGCCATCATTCTCGAAAGCATCCCATGAGGCTTCTGTAGTGCTCCTACAATCGATGAATTGTGAATCTAAATCCTCGAGTCTTTGATATGCATCTAGAAACCGCTTGAGCTGCCTTGGTCCTACAACAAGTAATGGTTCATGGACAGTGCCTTTCAACAAATCACGTCGAAGAGCAAGTACTCTTGCTAATCCTGTATGGTGATCAGCGTGAATATGAGAAATCCAAATGCATCTTAGGTTTCTCACAGCCTCATCAGCACCCTTCACTCCATACCTGTCGTCATCTAACATCAATGATACTACATTAAAGAACAAACAAGACCAGTAATCAATCAATCATAAGTTTTTGAATAGTGTCACCTTCTTTTCAGCTGTCCCAGAGTTCCTTCACCACAGTCTAGGAGCAAACCTCCTTCAGAGAAGAGGTTAATATAAACAGAACTAACATTCCTATATTTGGAAGGCTGTGACGAACCAGTCCCCAAGAACACAATCTCCAGGTCGTCTCTACGTATGTTTTCTAAACAGCTCGGAAAATTATTATCCTCTAGCCAAGGCTCTTCAATCATAATTTTACTATCTTCCACAGTAGAGTTTCCTTTTGTTCCTCCAGGACCATGCCAGAATTGGCGAATATGTTGGGCAGCATCTTGAATCCCTGGAATCTCTGCAAATAACTCATTAATGACTGCTGAGGGAGTCATCAGACTTGGAACATTTGATTTGTCTAATCCAAGGTGAACATGAGGTCGCAAAGTGAACTGAAGAACAAGAAGATAAGAAATATTGCCATTACTTGTTCAAAATGGAAACTTGATTCCAAAGTAAAATAAAAACATACAATTTTTAAGTCTATAACATTTTGAAACTATTTAATGAAAAAGTCAATAACATCCTGGGTTTAACAAACAAAAAAGTTCATACCTTCAGGAGATTTTCAGCAGCTAAGCTTTCACCAAACTTTTGAATAGGACTCTGATTAATGAAAACAAGATCATGGTCGAGTTGCCTCAGACATTCTAAAAGATAACGAGTCAATAGTGACCCAGAAAATCAATTTAAAGATATAAGACAAACCTCGCCAGATAAGATGGAGTTTGGTGTTGAGTTGAGAAGTTTCTCCATTGAACAAAAACCTGGGGCTGGAAAAAACTGAGGGCACAGGTAATTAAGTCGTGCAGCAATCCGTGCGCTAGATTTCAAGATAGGAATTTCCACGTTCTTCCTGCAAAGCACACGAGTAACAAAGAGAACCATCAAGGGGACATCCGACCAACTTTCTCTAGAAGAGAGCAATAGCTAAAAGGTTACTCACATTTCATGCCCAGCCATTATATGTTGTACTGAACCAAATTTTTTCATCCAATTCTGGTAAGCAGTACTGTTTATTACAGAAGTAGGACTTAAATGAATGATACAAGTTACATTCTTAGCATCCTCTTGAGATTTGTCTGTAAGGCATGCATAATAATTGTTCAGAGAATGCGTGGATAACAATTCCTGTGCATGAAATTCTGTTGGGCAATCAACAAGAAGTACAATGGGACCAGGAATGGAAGGATCCATCACATCACTTGGATGAACCTAGACATCACAACAATCTCATCTATCAGAAAATAGAGTATCAATCTGAGTACAAAAGAAACTTCGGATAACCATAAACACATTTCTCTTTCAATGAATTACAAACACACCATGATATCCTGGTGATCTGACTTGACCGATTTCCCAGATTGCAATTCACTGTATTTCGGCCCAGGTTTAAGACCAAGAGCCTTAGCTTTCTCTGGGTCAAATCTTCCCATTATTTCAGGCAATTCACAAACATATACTACAGACATATCACCAGGTTTTACCGCAGACCCTTGTGAACCATTAGCTCGTAATAATATGGCTGAGATTTTGACAACTTCATTATTTACAAGAACAATGGTGTCTAAAAGATTGCTTGAATCTGGCAGGATAGCAGCATCAGAATCAAAGCTCCTCGTGTGAACCATGGCAGCATGTGGGATGAAGGATTTCATAGCATCAACCAAATACTTCAGATCTGAAGGACCCCATATGTTTACCTTAAGAAAGCAGCAGCTAAACTAATCAATACGTGACCGCCTTACTGTGCATTTACAGAGCAAATTACCATACAGGGTGCTTGTATAGACATGAATTACTAGGATACTCACTGACATTCCTTCTTCCCCCATGCCAGCCAAAGTCAAAAGCAAGCCTATGAAAGAGAACAAGAACTTTGTGATTAAGACCGTCAACAACTTCTTGACAACTAAAATCAGTTAATGTCATGCTAATAACTCATTTGATAAAATTTAAGCAAGATAGTTGAGAAATAGACAATGTCTGATCTAGAGAAACTCAAACCTGGAATCCCACCAGCAGTTTCTGAGCAAACCCGTGAGAGGAATATGTGATCTATCTGAAAATTTACAAAATCAGTATTGGCATCCAAAACACGAACCTTCTCCGATAAAATCCAAAATTTTTTTTCAGTAGAATAGCATCTATTACTGAATCTCTAGAATATTTATCACCATAACCAATTTGTAGGTATTACATACTTTTGATAGTTTAATCTTATGTTCTGTGCAGAAGCGTTGCAACCCCTGCAAGCAAAGTTCCAAATATAATCATCAACATAGAGTGGATATAATGTTATTGCAAAGAAAGATACATCAGCTAAGGGCAATTTGCCATTAGAATTTGAACCCAATTCTCTACAACTTAAATGCCAATGAAAGAGGAATATATTCTGAAATCAAATATATTTCTTCTTTATATGCTTCATTCTAAGCATATAACATCTAGCAGCAAACAAATTTCAGTTTATAATAACAGCTTAAGGGTACAATTTTTTTAAACTATTCCACAATGTCATTACCTCTCCAGCATTAAAAATAAATCTTTGCTTGTCAAAGAAGAGTAAGACTGAAGGTGACGTATCCTGAGTGTCCATTCCAGTCCCTAAAATCTGAAATGTATCCAAAAAGCCAGCACAATCAGTAATTAGTCACCCTCTAGAACCTATATAAACCTATGTCCACTCACCAGGAAATAGAAAATGGCTAAAGAAAACAATTTTTCACTACTCACGCAGCCAAAACTCAAACTCTATTCCAAATCAAGTTTCAGAATAAAGCCCTTGATAAACCAAAGCTCTAACAAGAAGCAAACACTTAAAAAAAAAACCATGAACAAAACATTCACCATCTCCAACTCCATACTTAAATTTACCTTTCCAAAGCTTTATCATTTCTAAAGGAAAAAAAAAAACAAAGATAGCCAAGACAGAACATAAAAGAAAAAGATAGCAGAAAACGGAAATGTTTTTCACTTCAACCTTTCAAACCCAACAAAAAAAACGAACAAATTCCAATTTAAAAACAGACTAAATCAGTGACCGAAAAAAAAAGTACCTGTACATAGGAGATGGTATTGGTGGGATTAAGCTTTCGAACTTTGAGCTGGAGATTCTTTCTGGGTTTATCACTATTATCCCTACCTTCAGCTCTTCTCTTATTGAAACCCACCAAAGAATCCTTACCACCATCCTCCATTGGAGGCCCTTTGTCTACTTCTCTAAACTTTCTAGTATCTTTAGCAGCACTACTGCTTCTGTTCCGATAATTGAAAAACTGGCGCTTGGGCACCGAACGTAGGCGTTTAGGAGAAGAAGAAGAAGAAGAGAGAATGGTGAAGAAAGAATGATACTTTGGTTTAGAGAAAGAGACGGCGAGAGAGGGTTTTACGGGTGAGAAGAGGAAGCGAAGACATGAGACATGGGGCATTTGTATAAGAGAGAAAGGCAGAGACTTTGCAGTTTGTAGGGGTTTTAGGAGCAGTGTGCCATCGCGCAAGAGACGGGGAAAAGTTGCTATCTTCTTTTTTTTTAATTTAATTTTTAAATTTTTATTGTTTAATTTATTTAAGTAATTAATTTTTATAAATCGAAATAAAATAATTTAATCTCTTTTATTAATACTTTAAAATTTTATTTTATTTTTAACCAATTTTATAAAAGTTTAATATATTATAATCTTTTAAATTTTAAATTTTTTATTTTATTAGTTTCACTTCAGTTTCATTTTTAAATATTGAGATTAAGAATTAAATTTCACTATTACAAAAATTTGTAACTCAAAAACTACATTTATGTAAGGGATGGGAAATTATTATCTTTTTTGAACTTAAATTAATAAATTTATGATAATATAGAATATCAATTAATTTAATTTAAAATCAATAAATAAAATTTAATTTAACCAAATTTTAAATTAAACTTAAACTAAAATAAAAACATTTGAGCTTTAATTTAAATTTTGAATTCTAAAAACTCGGTTGAACTTAAATTCAATATTTTTTTAATCTAAATTCTGATGGGACTCAAACTTTTTAGTTAAGTTTTTACCTTGAGTCGAGTTTAAACTTTTCAATTTTTTTGATATTTTTAAAAAAATATCGGAAGTTAAACTAGTAATATAAGAAATTTAAAATTTAAAAGATTGAACTGATATTAAGTCGTCAATTAAAAATTAAATAAAATTAATAAAATTGAAAGAGATTGTCTTTACTTATTAAAAGATTTAAAGTTTAATTAAAAAGAATAATTTTAAATGAAATTTATTTAGTTTATTTTGTTTTATAAAAACTGATTAGTTTATAAAAATTAACTGATTAATTAATAAACTGATCGGTTTTAACAACAAGAGTTAAAAATTTAAATGGAACCTAAAATTAGTTGGATCAACATTTTTTGAAATTTAGTTGAAAAAAGATTTTTTAAAATAAAAAAAATGTATTTTGTTTTATAAAAATTGATTACTTATAAAAATTAATTGATTAATTAATAGATTAATCTTTTTCAAATAATAAAATTATTAAAATCAATCGCATTAAAAAAATTAAAAATTATTTATAAAAATAATTAGCCTTTTCAATAATTATACTGGCCGACTTAATTCGAATTTTTTAATTGATAATTTTACATGTTCACTTGGAACTTTTCAAGCTCAGCCTGTTTTAGCTAACGACCAACTCATTTTTATGGCTCATTCATATGGAGATAAGATGACTAAGAACCACCACACACACAAACACAGACACAAAGCTAAACCCCTCACTCTCTTTATGTAAATATCCTACACAACTATCTATCTTGTTATGACACTCTTTTGAAGTATCCAAACTTATGGGTACTCTCCAACTTAACTGCTATGTTCTTCCTTCTTTCCAACATCCTCGGACCTTCACTCACTCCATCTATACCAACAAGACGACCCTTAAATCCCGGACCCGTGTCAGCTTCCCTCGACACACGACCAAAGCCATAAGCACTGTCCCTGAGAGTACATCCGACTCCACAGAGCCAGAAGAACCACCAGCAGTGCATATTGCGTTTGTTCATGTTAAGTTAGTTAGTTAGTTAGTTACACAAGTTTAATGTAATGTTGTTTCCTGGAACTTACTTAGAATTGGTTCATGTTGGTGTTTGGTTTATAGTCTGTGTTACTACCAGATGGCACTCCTGATTTGCATTTTCGAAAGGCTTGTGGAGGCCAGAAACTTAGAGATATAATGTTAGATACAAATGTTGAGCTTTATGGACCTTATGTAAGTTAGTTTTCATTATTTTAGAAGTGTTTTTTGTGGTTGAAGAAGCTTTATGTAGGGATGACATTTAGGCTCGATTTCGACCTTGGGCCTGATCGGGTCCGGCCCGTCCATTGCTATCCCTAAAAAGATGTCGTGATTTGGAGATTAATTTTCATTTTTGCAGGGTAGACCATTGTGTAACTGTGCTGGAGGAGGGACTTGTGGGACTTGCATGGTTGAGGTAACTTTCAATTGAAACTAATCTTGATTATGAAGTGGGTTTAAGTAGGGTAGTAATTTAGGTTGGAATCGAATTAATCAAATATAAAGTTAATGAATTAAGTTCATTTTATTTAATTTTAAATTCAGATTTCAGTATGTGATCTCAATTAAGTATTATGATAAACTAATCGACTTCAGGTTCAAATTTAAGTTTTAGTCAAAATTTTTCTTCTTATACATTTAAAATAAGTGATTCTAGCCATTTCGAATCGATTAATTTTAATGGTTGACATTAAAGTATTTGATTGAAACATTTTATCTAAGCAAGTTTAAACTAATGGAAATTGGTCCATTACTACTTATTAAGAATGTAATTATTTATAAGTTGACATGATTAAGTTCATGGTTTATCCAAAATTACATAAACAGGTTCTTGAGGGGAAGCACCTACTTAATCCTCGTACGGAAAAGGAGAAGGAGAAATTGAAGAAGGTATTTTTTTAATTAATTAGTTAATTTATTTTCACTATTAGTGTAATAATTTTCAATAATAAATACAAATTTACTTTCCTTTTTCATGGTTTCTTCTTTGAGTTAGGAAGAAAACGAACACGGTTGATGTAACATTTTTATTTAGTAGCTTCTCTATTAAGTAGAAGTAAGTATACGTATTACTGAATATTTTTAGATCTTACGTATTAACGGGACTCCTACTAAACATTGTTGTTGTTAATAACACCACATGTGAGTGTCCCTTATTAGAAAAGAAAAAAAAGAAGACTAACATATAAGTCTAGTAAGTCACTCTACCTATTGTCAATTGATTTTAGAATGGAACTTCACTCGGACTTTATCCGTCTGGATATTTAGTTCTAGCGGTCCAGTCCGATTACCACTGTGTTTATTTCAAGTAGCAATTAAATGTCCAGTCCTGATTGTACTTAAGGGAGAGTGTTGATAACACCCACATGTGAATGTCCTATATTAGAAAAAGAGGAGAAAGAAGACTAACATATAAGCCTAGTAGACTACTCTACATATTACCAATTGGTTTTAGAATAGAACCTCACTTGAGCTTGTGTGTGGTATGGCTTTCCTTCTCGTATAAACCCGTATGTCTAGCAAAATTTCACAGTTGTTGTTGTTGTACTGTAGTCTCAATTTGTTAATTGTTTTTTATTTTTTTTGCTACTATAGCATTTTAAATTAGGATAATAAAATAATTAACATGTGTTTGTAATTATTTTTTTAGAAACCAAAAAATTGGAGACTTGCTTGCCAAACCACAGTTGGAACTCCTGAATCCAAAGGACTGGTACCTATTATTAGTTAATTAATGTTCTTGTTATAATTAATTTTATATAATTATTTCATATATATATATTTTTGGGTTTCATATTTTGTCAATTTTATGCAGCTTGTCATACAGCAGCTTCCTGAGTGGAAAGTGCATGAATGGAAATACAACAGAGTGCCACCTTCTGAATTTTTTAACTTTTAAGATATATTTTTTTTGTATTAGTCCTCATAATATGTATAATAAAATTTTAAATATTAATATATGAGCAATTCTTTTGTATTATATTCATCATAATATTATTTAATGGATTGAGCCTTTTTTTTTTCCAGTAATAAAAAAATAGTTCAAGAACTGTTAATTAACTTATTGTTCATTTGGAAAATTTTACCCTTTTTTGCATGTGTTAATTTGGATGATTAAAAAACTTAACTGACTCAATCGATTTAACCATTAAAACTTCGAACTGTTTAATTTTTGAGTTCGATTTTTAACTTCTATGTTCGATTTACTTTAATAATTCTTGTTGTTAAAAACCAGTCAATTTATTAATTAATCAGTTAATTTTTAAAAATTAATAAGTTATTGTAAATTAAAATAAATCAATTAATTTTTATTTAACACTTTTTTTAATTAAACTAATTCTTCGATGAGAACAATCTTTTTTAATCATAATTTAAGTTATTTAATTTTATTTAATCTTTATCCAATTTTATGACGATCTAATTCTAACTGTACTTTTTAAACATTGGACTTAGTCTTACTAAACACTTAAAGTTGTCTAATTTTGATTAATTGTCTTACAAGTGAGTGAATAACAGAAATTCTCTACTTGTGTTATTTTCTTCTGATGCTAAAAGAGACACATCTAATTTATGATTTTATTTATACTAAAATTTATTTAATTATTTTGAATTATTAAAAATATCTTATAATATTAAATAAAGAATTTTTAATATTATATAATTTTTTTATCTTCAGTCTTTTTTTTGATACAAATGTTGTGATACTATTCGCGTTCCAAATTATACTCATTAGATTAAATTGTTATTTGAAATAATTAATCTTATAATAATAATAATAAGTATCTTAAATTTTATAATACTTGAATTTAATAAAAGCGATCAAATTTAACTTATAAAAAAATTTAAGTTTTGAATTAATTTTTAAAATTTAAATCAAATTTAGTCAGAATCAGATTTGAGTTAGTTGAATTTAACTTAAATTTGACTTGAATTATGATAAAATAAAGCTTTACATGTCCCATTAGAATCTATAGCCCTGAAAGAAACTTGAGGATGATAACATTATGTTCTAAGAGTTGCATTATAGGATAATACCAAATACCAAAAACCATTACGAGAACACATCAAATCTTCTGTTTTATTTATTAAATTTTATCTATATATTTATATAAGGTAAATAATATTTAATGAAACATAATAAAAACACCTTAACAAAATAAGAGATCGATGATAAACCAAACATCTCATCCCATCACATCGACTTTAAAACATCAAAGGACAAGATCAAATTCAAGACCAAGAAATTCAGAAACAAAAAAAAGAAAAAAAAGAAAGAAGAGCATAATCTGATTACTCCCTTCTTTTTTTTATTTTTTTTAAAAAGAGGGACTACAAACAAAGACAAGAATGTTGGAACTTGGACCTCAAAGAACAAGTGGATTTTAGTACTCATTAGACAATGGAGAATGGTCATGATGAATGTACAAGTTTGCATAGACAAGACCAGCTAGACCTCCACCAATAAGAGGACCAACCCAGTAGATCCAGTTCTCATGGAAGTCACCACTTGCCACAGCAGGTCCAAATGATCGAGCAGGGTTCATGGATCCACCTGAGAATGGTCCTGCTGCTAATATATTGGCACCAACTATGAAACCAATGGCTATTGGAGCTATAGTTCCTAGAGCTCCCTTCTTGGGGTCAGCTGCTGTTGCATAGACTGTGTAAACTAATGCAAAGGTGATCACAATCTCCATAACCACTCCTTCAAATGCTCCAACACCAGCTGCCAAACTGTGGGTTGGAGTTGTCTGCAACATTAAGAAATCAGTAAGTTCTTATGCAATACAAAGAAACTGAGGAATCTGTCTATGAACTGAGTCTGTTTTGGCTTACCAAGCCTCCGGTGACGAACTTGAGAAGAAAGCATGCAACAATGGAGCCAAGAAGCTGAGCTATCCAGTAGAAGATGCCTGTGAGGACTGTGATTTGGCCACCAAGAGCTAAGCCAAATGTAACAGCAGGGTTGACATGGCCACCAGAGATGTTGGCACCTACTGATACTGCAACAAAAAGAGCAAATCCATGGCAGATGGCTATAGCTACTAGACCAGCTGGATCAAGAGCTGCATTTGACGTCAACTTATCTGCACAATTAAACGAGGAAAACCAAAGTCAGAATCTAGAAAGAACATGTATGTGTTATGAAGATCGAAACCTATGGATCATTCTCTGCATGGCCATGCATGATCTAAGTGATAACTACATGATCATGCTAAGATCACAAAGGACATACATCGAGCAAGAACAAGCTACAGTGTTTAAAGAGAAACATTAGATAAAAGGGAATTCATATGTTGGTATAAGCATTTTAAGAAGAGTATCAAAACACAAGAAAAATTATATATGTTAAAGAGGGGGACTAACTGTAAGCAATGGCTGAACCAACACCAGCAAAAACAAAGAGCAAAGTTGAGATAAACTCAGCAAGATATGCTTTTAAAGATCCTAAACTAAAGGAATCATCAAAGCGACCAAAGGCGATTCTGGCCATTGTTTGAGAGCAGATAGGGAGGTTAAGTGATGGAACTGTTGAAGATAAAGAGATAAGGATACAGAAAAGTTCAGATAAGAAAAGCCTGTATTAGGGTCATATATATATACTGCTACTGCTTGAAGTATGGAACAGGATAAACGTGAGAGAGGTGTGGTAGGTATATATGAGATTAGTCTAATTAAATGAAGTCACGATGAGATGAATAGTATTATCATGTAGGTTAAGGATAAAGGGAATATTGTATCTTCCATGAATGTCCAAATACGTTATTTCCTGCTCATAGCTGTCATTACAAATCATTATTGAGCATGTCTGGATGCTCATTACTTTACTAGAAATGTCTGGATCCTCATCAATGACTCTTCCATGTGACCGACCTCTGTGCATGCTTGAAAAAGGAGAAGGCGGAGTGGTGGAGGTGGGGCAATGGGGTTGAAGTAACGATAAAGAAAGGGAGGTGACTGAGGCGTGGCTGGCTTTATAGCCACAAAATGCACCGACCATTTCATCAAATGAGCTCAAAAGTTGGAGATTTACGTCAGAGTGGCTACGATTGATGTGGTTTTTAGTCTCAGTGAGGCTTTGGACTTGATATAACTATATGTTTATGTTAATGGACGGCTTAAATGCATTGGAAGGAATCTCCATGACCTCTCTTTGATCATAAAGAAAAGTTTCCACAGAAGAAGATAAAGTTTTTTTTTTCCTTCTGTTCCATCAACTTTCTCCAATTGTTTTTATGCTAAAGCAGTCGTAGCTATTGTTATTTTGCCCCTTGGCCTATAGTGAAAGGGACTCTGGATATGGACCAGGGGATTCTTTTATCCTGTTCTTGAATGGGTTGGTGACTTCTCCAGTGTGTATCATAATCCATTGTTGAAATTGGGAATGCGCCTTACTGGAAGTGATGACTGTTTAATCATTGTGTTTTGAAATTGAAAAATCCATGAAATGTTAAAACCAAAGAGGGTTTTAGAAACCAAAGAGGGTTTTAGAAACAAGGGATGCATTTATCAGATGCTCTGTCTCCATTTGCTTATTAAGGTCCAAGGAAAAATGCTGTCTCATTTGGTACTAAGTCAATAAGCAAAGGATGGAAATAGTATCATGAGCAATAGAAAAAGAGTAATTATCCTTTAGCTCAATGGTACTTGAGGTCAGCACCCTGTATTTAAGTAGCTCTGCTTTGCAATAACTCGTTTCTTCAATGAAACTGAAGAATATCCCAAGACCAAATCAATCATTAAAGTTATTATATGCCATAATCATCAGGCACAGGATGCTCAAGCTCAAGTTATATATTTAAGTTGGATTAAGTGTCAAGGACGTCTCATCGCTATTTCTTTTATGCTCAGCTAGAAGTGTCATAGTGTAGTCATAAACTTGGAATTAAAAAAGTTTGGCAGGGGGACAAAAGCATTATACTAGGTGTTACTAAAAGTTTGCATCACCATCACTCTTCATTGCAATTCAGGTTGTCAGAGGAAAATATTAAAGTAAAGGGTTATGAGTAATCAAAGAGCTAAACAGTCAGTAAAAACTTTCGCACCACATATATACTTATGTTTCCAGTCAGAGGAATGTTTGTTTGTTAATGGCTCCCAGTTTAAATTAATCTACCTGCATGCTTCCAGGGAAAGGTATTGAAGCACAACAATGGTAGTATCCATTTTCATCAAAGGCAAAAATCTGTGAAAGATGAGCTTCACGGATAAGATATTCTCCCCAGTCCCCGGTTCCAAACTTCTTAAAAATGCCACGGGCATCAAATGAATCCTGTTTTCTTCTTTGATTCCTGAAAAGTTAGTTCCAGGTAATGTAGTTGGCCAGACAGAGAACAAAACCATGATCCAAGTAATGCAGACACAAAAAAAAAGAGCAAGAAACCACAGCATTAATACCTTTTCCTGTACCTCACATTCATTACTGTGGCATGCAACTGCAGTTTAGAAGACAACAAACAACTGCCATTAGCAAATTATGAGACAAAAAGCACCATAGCAATCAATTTAATTTTATGCATGAGGAAGACTTTAGATCCTGTGTCAAAGGCATAAATCCAGAGAACAAACATATGCTTGGCAAACATAAAGTAATGCAGTTGACAGAATGTAACAATTAATCAACGGGAGAGAGCAAGATGTTTGTAGTTAACATGTAAAAAGCCAAATGTCAACAGCATTTCAAGCATAACCGCACAAGATCACAGGTCAAGTAATTGGAAAGTTGATGACTGTACCTTCAACGTATGTTTTGCATCTTTCTCCAAAACAAGGCCAGCCTTAACAAATGCATCAATAATGACTTCTAAGAAAGATAAGGAAATTTAATCAACCCAACCAGAGACAGAACCACTGTGAATATAATGGAACAGGTCAGGAGAAGTTTCCTTGTCCCTGTCCTCTTCCAAGCAAACAGATAAGTTACTGGTACTAGATCTGATGCTTTGGGAAAAGGATACGACATGCACGCATAAGTCGGTCTTCACTACCAGTTTCTGTCACAGTAGCATAGAGAACCTTTGCTTTGGACAAAGAACCTCTCATGCAAGCCTGCACAAAGGCAAATGCAATGTTTAGATACAGGGAAAATGAATTGCATGTAAGTGTAAAAAAGTTCCTAAAACTGTACTCCATCTTTCATCCAGTATGTTAACTGTATAGCCTTTCCAGAAAGGACCTCTAAAACAACTGAGAAGTATCTGACTAAGTTAGAGAAACAAACAATTGATCTTACTCACCAACCCCTTAAGCTGGACAGAAACAGGTCGATTGTCCAAGGCGTCCACCACGTCTGATGCAATACTCTGGCATATGCACAAGTATAGAACAGCTTACCATCAATTTGTTCTACTATCAAAATACTGATGGCACTAAAGACTATTACCTTCAGAACCTCGGCAGCTGCATTAACTCGCTCTTTATTCAACAACTTCAGCATTAGTACAGTTAAATGGAAAGTTTTGGGTCTAATAAATATGGATTTGTCTATTCCTGTATCTGTAAAGATGAAGTAGACTAATGAGACTCAACGTGGGAGAAGGAAGAATCATATGAGGAGAATGATCGATTCAAAACAGAGCAAATTCTCCTCAGTAAATTTGACTACTAGATATGGGCAAGTGCTTCCATACTTCTATACCACACTTATAGCATATTTAAATATATGGCAGCATCATATATAGCATGGAAAAATAGTGTATAACAAATAATGGAAAAATTCTGGAGCAGTTTAAGGTGTAAAGTATGAGCTCACAAGAAAGAGTGTTCCACAGTTTCTAGTTGCTAAGCCGATAAGCCTACCAGATAAAGTAAGTGTATTTGATGCTTTAGGTGAATAGCTAACAAAAGGTATGCTAGATAAATCAACTTTCATGCGTTTTTCATCTTCAACTTTAATTTCTACAGTAACATCATGTGGCTTATTGAGCTCCTGATCCTTACCTTCACCATCTGAAATATCTTCATTAGAATCACCATCCAAGTTCTCATCTGAAGCCACTTTGTTTCCCAGATAGAGTTTTGAAAGTTGGTTAGTTTTTCAACCAATTCAGGATGTATGGCCAATGGAAGAGATACAAAGTGAGAGTAATCAAGATTTGGGCTTTTAGCTGCCTGCATTTTCACCACAACTAAGAACCATGAGAAAGCCAAACAAATGTCAACATGATATGAAAAGTTAGATCAACAATATACATACAATATCAATGTATGAGGAAAAAAGCAACAGGTTTTTTCAAACTACAAGAAATGGACCACCTTTTACTCTCAAGTTGCTTGTTAATGCCAAACCTTAGCTTTGTGAAATCATCAATATTGAGCTTCCCACATTTAGGTTTGCCCTTAGACAACCAACCAACACTTACTCTCTCAGTGTTAGAGTATCCCATATTTGACTAAACATGAAAATGTTGTAGTTGGAGTAGAGTGGGTGGAGTCAAAAGAAGAAGGTGATGATGGCATATGTGGGTAAAGGATAGGTGTAGGTGAGGGAATCAGGTTTTGGGTTGGGGAGTTGGGTAAAGTAAGTTGTGGGCTTGATGAGGTTTAAGGCCTAGATGGTAAAATGGTTAAAATAGCAGGTGGGAGTTGAGTGGGCGAAGATGATGAGGCTTGATTTTGAAAAGGAAAACTGGACTCATAAAAGAACACATCCTTTGATACATATATGCGCCCTGTAACTAAATTCAAACATAAGTAGCCCAAGTGATTAGCACTGTACCCAATAAAGACGCATAAAGCAGACCTTGGTTCAAGCTTGTGTTTCACAGAGGGTTGTAAATTTGGCCAACAAGCAGATCCGAAAACCTTTAAAAAATTGTAGTTGGGCTTAGAGTAAAAGAGCAGTTCATATGGACATGCATTGCGCAATGTTGGGCTAGGAAGCCTATTTAACAAATATGCTGCAGTTGAAAATGCATAGGTCCAATATTTTTGAGCTACATGAGCATGAGACATTAGACTCAATCCTGTCTCTACAATGGTTCGGTGGCGTCGTTCGACAGTCCCAATTTGAGTGTGAGTGTGAGTATGAGGGCAAATGATTCTACGATGAATGCCAAGTGAAGGAAGTAATTTGTGCAATGAACGAAACTCGCCTCCTCAGTCAGATTGAAAATAACGAATTTTACAATGAAAAAGATTTTCAACAAGAGTTCTGAAAGTAAGAAATGTGGATTGAACTTCATCTTTAGTTTTAATGGCAAACAACCAAATGAAACGAGAGAAATCATCTACAAAGCAAACACAGTAACGAAAACAATCAACAGATTTAACTAGGGATGGACCCTATACATCACAGAAAATCAAATTTAAAGGCTTGGTGGAACAATGAACAAATGAAGGGGAAAGGAGACAATGGCTTTTGGAGGTGTAGCAAGCTGGACATTGATAAGAAATATTAGTGGAAGTGACTGATAGAGAGTTGGAAGAAATGACTTGATGAACAATGCGATGAGCAGGATGGCCTAAGCGATTGTGTCATTGCGTAATGGAGGTAGGTTCATCAATGAGGGCTTGTGGGAAGAAAGGAGGACGAAGATTGCAAATAGGGTAGAGTTTATTGTGAATGGGTCCTTGAAGAAGTACCGCTCCAGTTGTACAATCCTTCACAAAGAAACAATGAGCGTGAAATTCAAAGAATACATTATTATCAATACAAAACTAATAAAATTGATAAACAGATAATAAATTCTTAGTAATGTCTGAAACATGTAAAAGCTGAGTAGGGAGATATTTGCCAGTAAATGGGATTAGGTGAACCGAGCCAATGATTTGAACGGGCAGTGGAGAACCATCACCAACATGAACAGAATCTTGACCCATATAAGGAGTAGATTGAATGTTGAGATTAGATAATTCAGAGGTCATGTGGTTGACAGCACCTGTGTCCGGATACCAAAGAGAGTCCTCCATTGCTAGAGGAAAAACAGAGTAATGGGAGAAATGGAACTAGGGCCAGAAGCTTGAAAAGTGTGGTCATAATGATGAAAACAAGTAGTAGCTTGATGCCCATATTTAAAACATAGTTGGCATAGAGCCTCAGAGTCGGAGTTGAAGAAGGATAAGCGGCCTCCACGTCCACGAACAGAGCGTCCACCACTGCAATAAAAACCACGGCTACCACAGAAGGGAAACTGACGCCCACCACGACCTCTTGAAGAGTAGGAACCACGCCCACCACGACCTCGTGAAGAGAAAGATGACTGAGTTTGTAGTGGAGTAGAAAGTGATTGGGTTGTAGCAACATTTGCAATAATAGGAGAAACAGAGACATCATGATGTCGAGATTGACGAGCTTCATAGGCTAGAAGATGACTCAAAATTTCTTTAGAGGTAAGAACATCTCGTCTAGTGGTAAGGGATGTAACCACAGAATCAAAATCGGGGCCAAGCCCTCCAAGAAGGTACGTGTTGAAGTCTAAATCGAAGATGGGATTGCCAGTCGTTGCAAGAGAGTCTGAAAGAAGGGAGGCTCGATTTTAATACTCTGAAACAAATTCGCCACCCTTTTTCAGAGAGGTAAGTTGTTGATGAAGAAGAAATCTGGCTTGTGACTATTGAGAAAACAGAGTTTCAAGAGCAAGCCATCTGGCACGAGAGGTTTTGTGACGCATCACTTGAGCAATGATTTTTTCCGAAAGAGATGAAATGAGTAAGGCAAGAACCAATTGATCTTGTTAAAACCATTTAATGTATGCTGGATTTGGGGAGGTATCAGAGGTTTAGGAGGTGGTTGAGGATTTGAGCCATCAATGTAGCAGAAAAGGCATTGACCATATAGATAGGGAAGCATTTGAGCATGCCATACAAGGTAGTTGTCAGGGGTAAACTTGACTGTGAGACAATGGGAGACCTTGGAGGGAAAGGTAGCAGGTGGGTTTTGAGGTATTAGGTCAAAGGTAGAGGATGAGGAGGGTGGGGTAGGGTTTTTTGAAAGGTCACTCATGGCTGACAAGGGACAGAAGCTCTGATACTATATTACAATTTTAAATATGGGTAGAATGTGAGCCCATTAACAAGAATCAAACTTAGGTCAACCATTGCCAAAATGACTAGTAAACCCTTCAACATTTTCATGTTTAGTCAATATGGGATATTCTAACACTTCCCCTCAAGTGCAACTAGGACTGGACATCTAGTTGTCACTTGAAATAAAAGCAGTGGCAATCGGATCGGGTCGCTAGGTCTGGACATTCAGACGGACAATCGGAAAATTAATAATCTGAACCAAACATGCTCTGAAACTATATTAGAATTTTTAATATGGGTAGAGTGTAGAGAATTTTTAATATAAATATAGTTCTAGTCATTTTGGCAATAGTTGACCCAAGCCCAATTCTTCTTAATGGGATCTACACTCTACCTATATTATCTGTTTGGTGCTACTTGTTGGTTCTTATGGACATGGAAAAATGTCCCTTTTTGATGACCAGTTCCATTGGCTGTCCTCACCAATTTCTTTTATTTTGTCTTATGCATATCAGATCCACCAGTTAATCGTGTGGTAAGGTAGAGCGGGCCCTGACCATCAGCCTCGACACGAGCAACTCAGTGGATGGTCCAAACCTCCTACTGGGTGGGTAAAGTTAAACACAGATAGAGCATGCAAACGATCCTCATCCTCTGCCACAGCAGACGGCATCATATGTGACAGTGCAGGCAATTGGTTTGGAGGTTTCAACCAGAATCTCTGCTCGTGCTCATTGATGTCTGCGGAACTCTAGGGAGTGTATACCGGGCTCACGCTCGCATAGAACCTAGGCCATTTCCGGATCGAACTCGAAGTGGACTCAATCGTGGTGATCAATCTCCTATCTTCCTCAACGAGCCGTTCAATGGCTCTCAATCCCATAGTTCAGAGTATTAATGAACTATTCACTCGAAACTAGACTGTAATACATCGACACATCTATCGAGAGAGTAACAGATGCGCAGACTGGCTAGCGAACTATGCAGAGCATTTTGATTTAGGAATCACCTACTTTGTTAATACACCCATTGGGTGTCACTTTATCCTCTTCGAGGATATGTCGGGGATTTGTTTCTCTAGACTTGTCGTGTAATCTGTTTCGTTTCTTCCCTTTAATAAAAAAAAAAAATTAATACCCAGTAACATTTTATGCATGTTCATTTCTCACCGATGAACTTTCAGAGGCACGTGAATACCGTGTTTTACAAAGTGACATTGATGGAAACTAACCTCCTCTATTATAGCTTGCACTCTTTCTGAAGCTCTGGTTAGACTATCAGCAGAAGTACCTTTAATGGCTGTGAGGAACAACCACAATCGATCATCTTAAAGTTACTAAAATTGGACAACTGAAACTTTGAACATTGCATTTACATCTAGAATGCAATGAAATGATGAACTTTTTTGAATTACGAGAATTAAAAAGTTACCGCAATTTCATAAAGAAATCAAAAAGACTCGCAACTTCAAAGACCACAATTGCATGATAACAATTAAATACAAGAGACACACATATCTAAGTTTTGAGATTAAAAAACACTTACTAATAGATTCCACGTTCTTTTTCGATGGAAAAATAATTTTAACCCCCATTTCCTCTTCAATCTTCTTCCGTGTAGATCCTCTGGATATTGAAACATAGAAGTATAACTAAAGAAAACTGTGACTTACAATTGAAATGTAAAATAGATACTCTTACTTCTTAATCTCATACCCTTTTCCTTTGACAAATCGAATTAGGGAAGCAACTACCTACATGTCCATCAGAAAAAGAGAAAAACATAAATATGACAAATTACCAACGAAACACCCTGTACAGAACAAGAAACAAGAGAAGGGAAAAACTAAGAGGATGGGAGGAAAATGACAAACACGAAAGATATGATGAATGTGTTTCACAAATGCAGCAGGCTGTTTAAAGGAAAAAGGAATTCCATTTGGTAACTCAAGGAAACAGTTAAAGTCTTTAAGTATGAAACATCATGAAGTTTTATAATCTACCCGAATGGTCAACTGTTATTTCCATAACAAAGTAACATCTTGGACATATTTGAACTATAAGAAGTAAATGGTTACCTCAACTGTAACTGAACACTTATCAGAAGGTAATACTGATTCTCCTTGCGAAGCACCATGTTGAACATTATCCTCTAGAGCACTAGAATTGACAGAGGCTGCTGGTTCACTTACTTCAGCAATTTCTTGTTCACATTGTGAAATAGACATAGTAGATAAGCCACACTGAACTGATTGAATTTTATCTTCCAACTCAACAGTTGCATCTCTGATCTGGCTCTCTGCAAATTTAGTTCAATCTGTTCAAAGCTTCCTTGAGAATTCAGATGTTTCAAACAAGAAATGCATTTAGTAAAGCAAAAAGTTTTTTTTAAAAAAAAACATTACAATGGTTCTGAAATTACTACATGCTGAAAAAGATTAAATGTAAAAACAAAGAATAGTCAAATTGCAAGGCATGCTGATGTAGGAGAAGTCCTACTAACAAGAATTCAGCAGACGAACAGAAAAGAAATGATAGGAACAGTGGAATAGAGGTAGGATTTATGCCTAACAAAAATTTGGCCATTGATTATTGTTAGCAGGTCCTGCATTAGCAATATATTATACTTTTTTCCATAGTAGCTTGCACTCATTATTTACATTTATAAGTCAAACAAGATGTCAGAATCATAGTAAGGTTCTTTTTGTTAACCCTCAAAGTGTGATAAGAGCGATATCTCTGCCATATGATTTATATTAACATAACATACCAAGAACTGAAAATTATAAACTCAAAAGCTCAGTTTTAGCATCAAATAAATGGCCAAATCAAGTGCTGCCACAAGAAAATAGCACAAACGTCCATTTGAAGTCTTGGAAGAACAAAGCCATGGCCCAAAGAAATAAGATTACACTTAAATCTCACGATATCCACGCACCAAGCTTTAAATTCTTCAAAAAGGAAAAAGAAGGAGAAGAAGAAATTAGGCAAGGCCTTTTAGTTTCATTTTTCGTCTTGTTTCTGCGAATAGACTTGGAAACCTGGAGGTTAATGAGTTTAAAAGAACAAAACAAGTAGAAGAAGCGAGCAGAAAATGGAGGGTGTTTCTTCGATTTCCATTTCTGTTAGTGTAACTGGTAGAAAATTGAAGATTGAAACATAGAAGTATAAGTACAGAAAACTGTGACTTACAATTGAAATCTAAAATAGATGCTCATACTTCTTAATCTCATACCCTTTTCCTTTGACAAATCGAATTAGAGAAGCAGCTACCTACATGTCCATCAGAAAGAAGAGAAAAACATAAATATGACAAATTACAAATGAAATACCCTGTACGGAACAAGAAACGAGAGAAGGGAAACAACTAAGAGGATGGGACGAAAATGACAAACACAAAAGATATGATGAATGTGTTTCACAGATGCAGCAGGCTGTTTAAAGGAAAAAGGAATTCCATTTGGTAACTCAAGGAAACAGTTAAAGTCTTTAAGTATGAAACATCATGAAGTTTTATAATCTACGCAAATGGTCAACTGTTATTTCATAACAAAGTAACATCTTGGACAACATATTCTGAAATGTTAAACGTTTGAACTGCAAGAAGTAAATGGTTACCTCAACTGTAACTGAACACTTATCAGAAGATAATACTGATTTTACTTGCGAAGCATCATGTTGAACATTATCCTCTAGAATACTAGAATTGACAGAGGCTGCTAGTTCGCTTACGGCTTCAGCAACCTTTATCTCTTGTTCACATTGTGAAATAGAGCTAGTAGATGTGCCACACTGAACTGCTTGAATTTTATCTTCTGACTCAACAGTCGCATCTCTTATCTGGCTCTCTGCACATTTAATTCAATCCGTTCAAAGCCTCCTTGAGAATACAGATGTTTCAAACAAGAAATTTCATTTAGTAAAGCAAAAAGTTTTTTTAAAAAAACATTACAATGGTTCTGAAATTACCACATGCTGAAAAAGATTAAATATAACAACAAAGAATAGTCAAAGTGTAAGGCATGCTGATGTAGGGGAAGTCCTACGAACAAAAATTCAGCAGAAGAACAGAAAGGAAATGATAGGAACAGAGGAATAGAAGCAGGATTTATGCCTAACAAAAGTTTGGCCAATTGATTATTATTAGCAGGTCCTGCATTAGCAATTTTTTTGTCCCCACAGTAGCTTGCACTCACTATTTATGTTTATAAGTCAAACAAGATGTCAGAATGATAATAAGGTTCTTCACCCGTAATGCTAATTAACATGCTACAATTGTTATGGCATATTCCAGAAGTGGAGAATGCTAGTTCAACAGTAACAATAGTAAACAATTGAATTGACCACCAAAGCAGTTATAACATTAGAAAGCCTGCTACAAACAAGACAAACCTTCTACTATAGAAGAGACTGGTCTCCAGAAACCAGAAACTGTTTTTCGCTTTTTGATCCCATCCATGTCCGTGAGCAGATATTCGGTGCCACCTTTCTTTTTGTTAGCCCTCAAAGTGTGATAAGAGCAATATCTCTGCCATATGATTTATATTAACATAACATACCAAGAACTGAAAATTATGAACTCAAAAGCTCAGTTTTAGCATCAAATAAATGGCCAAATCAAGCAGTGCCACATGAACATAGCACAAACGTCCATTTGAAGTCTTGGAAGAACAAAGCCATGGCCCATAGAATTAAGATTACACTTAAATCTCATGATATCCACGCACCAAGCTTTAAACTCTTCAAAAAGGAAAAAGAGGAAGAAGAAGAAATCAGGCAAGGCCTTTTAGTTTCATTTTTCGTCTTGTTTCTGCGAATAGGGACACCTGGAGGTTAATGAGTTTAAAAGAACAAAAGAAGTAGAAGAAACGAGCAGAAAATGGAGGGTGTTTCTTCGTTTTCCATTTCTGTTAAACTGATAGAAAGTTGAAGATTGAATAAGCAACTTCTTCTTTCTCTTTTCCCCAAATTCTACCAAACAATTAGGTATCTTCAGTACGCTACATCACTTGGAGCAAAAGCTCTATACTTTTTCCAGCTTACAGTCATTCCTCAAGAACATCAACAACAAAAATGGCCCAAAAAGTTAAAAACCTGAAAGCAATTAAGCGGCTCGGCTTTTGCGTGAGAACTAGAAGTGATCAATTTCGTCAAATTATCGGCTCTGCAAACACAGCAGGCCAACAAAAATCAACACCAACAACCTAAATTAACTAACCATTTCACTATCCTAAAGTGACAAGAAATTGTTTTTAAACTAGAAATCATACAATTTTTTCCGAGAAACAAACGTTGGAGACTTACCTGAAGAGAGCCCTGGAAGCAATCATGTATTTACCACTAAAAACCCCACCTTTTACATACGTTGTAGAATATCTTATATTGTAAACATTTTATATGACATAAAAATCCAGTCTTTTCGGGTCTGCAGTAAAGGCCCACAAAGACTAGACCAGTTATTCCAAGTCCTCATTTTGTATCTCTGAATGCTCTTGAGTCGTTTAACATGTCAGCTAATTTACTACAAAAGCTTTCAGGCCAACTCCTGATAAGAGGTCATTTGTTTTGGTCCCATTTCTCAGAATTTTCTTCAATCACTATCCTCTAGTAGACTATTAGTTTGTGTAGAGCATGAACCTGGAAAAGATACAAATAAAAGGATCGAGGACTCCCATATTTTAGTATCCAACAAGCAAAAGGCTTGCTTTGATTCTGGTTTAGGTATAAACAGAATTCATCGGCAGAAAGATACTCTTATGCAATCCGTAACCTTTTTGAGAAAAGGAGAACTGGGTCTCACGTGAAATAAGAATCTGCTGCAAGTTCAGAAACCAAAAAGCAAAGCTACATCAGAGGAAACTAAAGTTTCAGATAAAAATTGCATCTTGGGGTAGATTTTGTTAAAAGCAATGAAACTGAATCCTGAAAGTATCATCTTTTGAAGGTTAATGCTTTGATTTTACTTCTGATGAAATACACAACCCAAAAAACCTAGTCTCTTCAATACTTATAACAGTCTTGCTGGATAAAAGCTTCAGTCTTCAATAGTCAAGATCCTTTCTTTCTGCTAAGAGGGGTTCATCTTCATTCTTCAACAGATTCTTTGCATCAACTTCCCAATACCAAACTTGAAAGAGAAGGAATCCAAAAGTAGGCATTTATATTTCTATATATCTCATTTGCTTGAGATTTTAACTCTGGACCATGGTGTGTCTAGGAATTATATTTGGATGTGACCATTCTCGTACTGTCAAGGACTATGTCCTAACAATTTTAGTGATCATAGCCATTATTATTTGTTTACGAGTACTTTGTTACTCCATTTATCGACTGTTAAGGGAAGAGTCGCCCCCGTCTCCGCCGCCACGCCGCCACCAAGAACCAGTTGGTGATTTGGAAGTGCAAATGGAACATACAAGCCATGTGCAGAGGATTTGCCAAGGAAGACCTCTGGAAGAGACCAAGTTTGTGATATCAGAAGATGCTACTACTTTTTGTCCACATTAGGACCGATCACACACTAGTTATGTCTTATCTTCTTGTCTTTGCATCGGTTGGTTAATGATCAGTCTGCTTTTATGGTTACTATTTTCCATTTCTGTTGTAAGAAACTGTCCTAGGTGTAATTTGCTTATGAAATTATCCCTTTTGCTTGTATGTTATTGGAACACAATTCAGCTTAACTTTGATTAAAACTCTCCTCCTTTGCTTAACATGATGAACACCAATTACATTAATTGCCTAAGACCTTATTTTTTTTCTTCTTGTTTATTTATATCTCTTCAATTTCGTCGATTTTGTTGGATTCTTGTACCGGTGCCTCTTGTTCTTATTTAGTCCCCTTCGTTTCAAAAGTTGGTTTTTACCACTAATAAAACATACGAATCAAAGCTCAAAACAAAGCTAAAAAAGTTCTACTTCTTTGGAAATCTTCGAATTGAATTTATTAATAAATTAGATTTAATTATATTAATGAGATTAAATTGAATTTAATTTATACTTTTTGGAACAAACCTAGTAATTTTATTTCATATGACATTTTTATCCTTGACTAAAAATTAATTTTATTAAATAATAAACATTCACACTTAAAATGAAACAAGATTCACTTAAAATGTAGTCAAAAACAAACAACAAAAAAGTCTAGATATATACATAAAGATTCGAAAAGTGCAAAAGAATGTAGACAGGATGGAAAAAAGAAAGAAAAAGCTAAATCGAACAATAGATCTAAAAGAGGATGATGATCGTAGACAAAAAAACGGAAAAAGAAAAAACACCCATAAACAAGGAAAAGGAAAAACTTGGATATGATGGGAAGTGCTGATTTGTAAAGAAGGTGTTGTTGTTCCATTTATTGGTAGGAAGGACTGTTTAAGGGGGGAGGGGCTACTTGAGGTGAAGAGATATATAGTAGGGTTAGATGGGTATTATTGGAAAGATATTTTCAACGTTCAAAAGAAGAATTGAAGTCTCAGTTCGTAATTCAATTCCGATACTTTTTCACGTAAATTCAATTTATAAAGGATAACGGGGTTGAACCCATTCATTTTTTCTGTTTTTAAACACTTAAATTGAATTCAATTCGTACCATTCAAAACATCCTGTTAGTTGTTTCATAATCCTCTTTTATTTCTTTCTTGTTATAAAGCATATATTCCACAATTTTGAACATAATAGAACCTACTTTATAAGTGAAACCTTTTTTTTTCCCTCTCTTTAAAGTTTCATTTAGTGTAGAGTATCCAGTTAATGTAATTTGCAGGTTATTATATCAATTAAGATTAGGAATGACAGTGAGTTTTTAACCTGATTAATATTCGCATTACCCGACTTAAAAAAATAGATATAAAGGCTAAAAAATAGATTTTAAATGGATGTGGATATAGATTTGGATATGAGTCTAGTGATAACCCGAACTATGATACCCATATCCTATCGGTTTTTTATTAACTCTATTTTTTGTTTTTTCTTGAATATTTATGGTTAAATATAATAAAATATCAATATTTTATAAGAAGAAACAACTTTAAAATCCCTACTTTACTCCTCAGTACTCACCGTTTTCATCATATTTTATTTTCTTATAGGATGATAATAATGCAAATGATATGGAGATGAAGTTTTGAATATTATAGAGTTCACGCAGAAACAATTTAAAACTTTGGATATTTCAGTATTTATTCCAGTTCTTAACTGTGAAAATATATATGTTATCTTTATACTAGACATTATGATTTTTATTATTCCAATTTTATGATTTTTTAAGACATACAGATCAAAATCTTGACTTATTATTATTAAAGTAATTTTGATTTAGAGTGTTCGCATAAATCTGCTCTTTATATTTTACATTTAGAAGTTATATTTTTGTATGCTATATAACCCGATGGATATCCAAAAATTCGAATAATCTAATAGATTTAGATATGGGTAGTAAATCGTAAAAACCGATGGATATGGATTTGGATATGAGTTGAGTCATAAAAAATGAATATGAATATGGGTAGAGTAATACCCGAACAGAACCCTATCCATTGCCATTCCTAGTCATGATGGTCGATGGCCTGACCTGTCATTTTTTTAAAAAACTTAAAAAATGATGTCGATGGCTCAGCCTGTCTTTTTTTTCTTCTAAACTTCAAAAACAACGTCATTTTTAAGTTGTCATTGGGCCAAAATCGGGCCGAGTCAACTTCAGCTCGTAGATCAGTTAACTCGGGCCAAAATCGGGTCGCGCTAATTTTGGCATCTCTAATCGTGTGTATGGTTACTGTCCCCGTATATGGGGACAGATGACAAAACAAACAAATCCTGTCCCTTGTCCCCGTTTGGTTCCCGTCTCCGCTTTCTTGTCCTCTGTCACCGGTGGACAGAGACAAGAAAATCCTGTCCCTTCCAAAATCGAAAGACAGAAACAAATTGTCTCTGTCTCCGTATGTAAAATCGAAGGCTCTGTCCAAGTTACCCCTAATGTTTGTCTCTCCCACGCCCAGATCTCCTCTGTCGCAGGCAAGGCACCGGTCTACGCTTCTCTGTCGCACGGTGGGGCTCTTCTTCCCAAGGCGTTCGCTGGGTTTCTCATCCAAATAAGTTTACTGCCGTCACATCTCAAGTTCAACACAGGCGAGTACGGTTTTGTTTAAGTTTCCAAATTTTTCAATGTCGCTGCTCCACCTTCTCCTTCTTTTTCTGGTTTAAGATATCTTGTCTTCTATGGACAGCGGCGATTTTCTCCTGTAGCTCTTCTTCTTGTCTGTGTTTTTGTTGTTTTCCTTAAATCACATTACCGATAGCTATTTCGGCATTTATTTGCAACAAATGAGCTGGGATTTGTGATGAATGTCCCTGATTGTCTTCGGATATATGATTTAGGTGACGATGAATGTGAAATGAGTGAAGACAAGTAATACTGAAAGCATTTGACAGGAGACTAACAACGGGCGAAAACAATATATAAATATAAATCCCCAATTCTCATCTATCCAAGCAAATCCCAGATTTGGAGATATATCTGCAAAGAATTTCTTCGGTTTCCTTTCACAGGTATTCCCTTGAGTTGTGAATTCTATTTGCATTATACTATCATGAATCCATTGTTTTTGCCAACCACGGATTATGCCTTGTGTTGTGTGATTTCTGGTTGTCATTCACTGTTAGGTGCAATGGAGTTCGACAGCAACCATTTATATATGACATAATGTTGAGTTTGTTTGGCTTGGGTTTTGCTTGTAAACAACTGAAGCTATCAATACCAACAGATGATAGAGAATTAATTGTTTCCAAGACTGTGACATGAGAAAATTCTTCTCATCAGTGAATTGATCTTCATTGATATATACGTGAAAAGCTTTATTTCAATGTTCTTTGTTCACAGAATATGATCTTCAACATGCATGCAATTTCTATATATACTTGTAGGAAAGCATTATATTGAAAATGTCTTCTTAATTATGTTTGCTGATACTTATATATAGTGTGAATATAGACAGAATTGGGTTTAAATATTCCCTATTTGTTAAGGGTAAACTCATCTTATTTTGAAGTTATTATGAAGTAGTTGGTCAGTGTTTGTTAAACATCTGCAGACATTGTAGTTATGTGCATAGTTTTCAATGTTAATTAAAAGCATGTTATTCATTAATCGAACATCATGGAATCTAAACCTTTTGTTAGCTTTTACCAAAAGGATCTCTTTCTAAATACACGAGGACTTGGTGGCATTTCAATAAAAGAAGTGATTAGTTCCTTAGTGTTCAATAAATAGCTTATTTCACAAGTTAAAGTTGCATTTAAGCTAGAATTTAGGATATTTCAAATATGTGGATTCATTTGATTTTAGTGGATGTTATACTGTAATCATGTTCTATTTTTTTATGCAATTCTCTTATAAGGTGGATTGAGCAAGTTGTAACTTTGTACTTGTTTTTGGTTTATCACAGTTTTCATTATAGATTCAAATTCTTAAGTTCCCAATGTTTTCCACGAAGTTGTCACTGTGTTTTCCCTTGATAGACAAAATTTGTAGCCATTTTCAGTAAAGAACACACTATTTTATAATCAATATCTTTGTGATCCCAATAGTTCACTATAATTGGCATGACAAAGACAAAGAGACTAGACTTGAGGTACGATGGAAAGTGTATTTGTGAATGAAAATTTCTAGTTTCTTTAGAATTGTTCATACTTATTTTTTATGTTGAATTGGCATAATGACCGTAGAGGATGAAATGTTACTTTTCATATTAAGATCAAAGTAACATCCATAGAAGATCTTATGTGTACAAATATATCACAACATAAACAATAAGGGTTAAATGAAATCCTAAATACACGACAACATGACCCTTCTAAGTTTAAATGAAATCTACTATAATAATTCATAAAAGGAATTAAGATATGTTGCATAATATTTGTACTCGTATGGAACATCCGACAAGAGTGCATAATTTAGTAGGAATCTTACTGTACAATGAGACCACTTGTTCTTTTCTTCCCTATACTTTGTGTTTGGAGCTTTCCTATGGTCCTTTCAATAATTTTCTTTGAATTCTATTAGGTATAATTTGTGGGATTCTTGAGTAAAATAACCAATATTATTGCAACATTGGATACTTATGATATATTGGTATTAATTTACATTAGTTTGATCTATAAACAAGCATAACATTTACAATTGACATTAAATTTAGAACTCCACATGCAGTATTTTCTTTAAGTCAAAAAGTTATGCTTCAATTCTTGAATTTTTGACTGACATACAGATAGCTTAATTATGGAACCAATCAATGATTCTCTTCACAATCGTACGCTATGTTAGATTGAAACATAAGAAGAAATTTAAATAAGTCAGCACCTCACCCGACAATTGAAACTTTAGCTTACGGGGGATTGAAGTAATTAGTCTTCAAGCTTGAAAAGCTTGCTTATCTATTTACAAGAATTCCTATCTATCTAGAAAACAAGAGTTAATCAATGAATCAAGACAAAATTAAGCATACAAAAAATTTAAGGGGATTATTATCTGGATCTTATTTTCAATTAGTTGTGATCATCTTCTCCTGAAAATAGTTTTGCTTTAATCTTTACATGGTTAGTGTCTTCAATTTGGTATCCTTCAACTGTTGTGCTTCGTCATTAGTTGGAAAATAGCAAGTACTGAGTTGTGGCTTGATCTTGTATTGTTCGTTGTGGCTTGTTAAGATCAATATCTGCCTGTGATTGTTTGCAGACATTAGTCATATCAAAACATGGATAACAGGAAATGTGAAGCTATCTTTAAGGCTCTTACGTTTTTTGAGTTTTGGAATGGGCAATTGAACTTAATGCGAATGGTGATGTTGCTAGTCAAGTTCGAGTTGTGCAGTCAAACATGGCATGGGCGCATACATTTCTACTCATAGCCATTGGAGTTATTGT
>JAOSBK010000005.1:3075033-3089152 GCA_027568895.1 Erythroxylum shatona | reverse complement strand
AGACATTATGATTTTTATTATTCCAATTTTATAATTTTTTAAGACATACAGATCAAAATTGTAACATATTATTATTAAAGTAATTTTGATTTGGAGCGTTCGCAGAAATTTGCTCTTTATATTATCTATTTAGAAGTTATATTTTTATGTGTTATACAATCCGATAAATATCCAAAAATCCGAACAATCCAATGAATTTAATTATGGGTAGTAAATCGTAAAAACTGATAGATATGGATATGAATATGGGTCGAGTCATAAAAAATAGATATAGATATGAGTAAAGTAATACTCGAATCGAACCCTATCTATTGTCATCCCTAATTAAGATATTTACTAAGTGTGTATTTAAAAGATAATGACTACTGATTCCGTTAAAAAAATGTTGTACCAAGAAGATATGTACGTCGAACTGAATTTTTTATTTTTCACGAAGAAAATTATCTTGAAATTAATATGAAAAATTAATAAAAGAGATAATGGGCCAAAAGCCCAAAACGTATTCACAATTTTTTATATTTTGAGAAATAAATATAATTAAAACAAAAAATCACCTGACACTCACTCCCAGCCCCAGGCCTTTACTAAACAAACTAAAGCAACACGCATGCACTTCCGACGACAGTGACAACCACCGCCACATCCACCAAGATGCTCGAACGCGTGGTCTCTGCGCGACGCACCGCTTCTCACTCCGACGAAGACGACGACTCCGTCCTCGGCACTGACGAATCCAAGACCAAGAGACAGAACCTCTACTTGTTAACCTCAAATTACTTGTCTCGTTTTTCGCACTTTTGCTGTCAGTGTACGGCCCCGACTGCGTGCCTCGTACTCTGCCTTGTCTTGGTGTTCGTATCGGTTGTTTCTCTGTTCGTCCACTCTCGGAACTTCGTTTGTATCTCGCCGTTTGATCCGAAGTCTCGTGTTGGGTTCTTTGGGCTTGATGGACTTGAGTCGGATTTTGGATCTCTCGGTGTTCCCTGGTGTATGTATCTGTTTGCTTGTGTTTTATGTTCTATGGTTAAATGGGATTGATTCAGATCTGGTTTTGGTCTTTTTGTGGTTGTGGATCGGAAAGTTTGAATCTTTTTTTACTTAGATTTCAGTATGTGTTTTTTGGATGTGGGTTTACTGAGTTTGAACATTAGTGTATTACTGTAATTTTCAATTCATAGCAGATGTCGATGGGTTGTTAGTTCTGGTCTTGTGAGGCGAACGACTAAATGAGAAGGCTTTCTTGTAATTGCCATTGCAGTAAATGGAATTGAAATCTTAAACATTTTGGTAGCTTGAGTTAACTAGTGTAAAATATTTTACTGTACTTGAGGACTTTTTGTTCCCAAACCATTCAACTGTTTTGGTTCAAATCACGCTTAATTGGCCATTAGGTATAGGGCTCGTTTAGTTTGTAGCTGCGTTGCTGGTCATTTTTAATTTTCAAGCTCTGCTTTTGCAGCTGCCTGTCTGTTCTAGTTGTTACTCGTTTGGTGTATGCTTACAGAATAATTTTTTGGATTTAGGGTACCTTTGTTCCATTCTGCCCTTGCTTTGTTTGTTCTCTTACTGATCGACCTTTATGATAATGAAAGTTTTGTATGTTTCATTAGTTTCGGAGTTTGAATCTGAGTTATTGTTCTTATTCTCTTCTCCCCCCATTTAATTATTGTCCTTGGCATAGGCAGATCGAAATATGGAAAAACAGTGGAGTGGACGTCGAAGGATTTAATCAAGGGCTTGGAAGAGTTTGTACCAATATATGAAACTCGACCAATCAAAAACAACATGTATGGAATGGGTTTTGACCATAGCTTTGGGCTTTGGTTCATTGCACGATGGCTTAAGCCAGATCTTATGATCGAAAGTGGTGCTTTTAAGGGGCATTCTACTTGGGTGCTGCGGCAAGCTATGCCTGACACTCCTATTGTTTCGCTCTCACCGAGGCATCCAGAGAAATATTTGAAGAAGGGGCCAGCTTATGTCGATGGAAATTGCACTTATTTTGCTGGAAAAGATTTTGTAGATTTTGGAAGTGTTAACTGGAATGCTGTGATGAGAAAGCATGGTATCACTGATTTGAGCAGGGTTCTCATATTTTTTGATGATCATCAAAATGAGTTAAAAAGGTCAGTAACCATCTATTTATGCATCTGAGTTTGCTAAGATTTCTGGAAGCTTGTTTTTCTTAGTTAGTGGTTCCTTGGGCAGGGTAAAACAGGCACTTCATGCTGGGTTTCAGCATCTGGTTTTTGAGGATAACTATGATACTGGGACTGGAGATCACTACTCTCTGAGGCAGATATGTGACCAGTCTTATATAAGAGGTGCATGGTCTATCCCTTCTGTTTTAATGATTTTCCTGGTTTTATAACTCTGTGAGCATTATGAATCTATAATTATTGGTCTTGACATACATTTGAAATGGAAAAAGTCCTCATCCCTGGCCTCGAGGAACTTCCTGTTATTCCCATGGAGTTAAGTTTTATAAATCATAGATCAATAAGATTTTTATCCATAAGTGGTTAGGGACTTTATGCACTTTGAATTTACCATAGCAGTTCTTTTTTCGTTCACCAGATCGGCAAATCATTTTTAAAAGTTTGAAGTTTTGAAAGGCTTTATTTTGGGAAGCTTACAGATGTGTGTGTATCTTGAATTATCCGTTTCAACAATCTCATGTTTGTTGCCTTAAACTCACGTAAAACCTTCTGATGCAGAACTTAGTCTTTTATCTAAATTTTTGGTTCTTTTATGATTTATTCTATGCATTCTTCCTTAAAACCTTTATCCTTTACCTAAACTCATGGTAGGGATTTACTACAGCATGATGTTTCACTGCCTATCTTCTCTGTTTTTCTGTGCCTGAATGCAAATACACAGGAACAGTCTTTACGCAGAACTTCTTAACTTTGGAATAAGAAGTTCTGCAAATTTTCATCCTTATAAAGGGATGTCTGTGTATGAGGAAGTTTAATTCGGATTGCTATTTTATTTCAAGTATGTGCATACGTATTTCTTTGTCGTCTTCAACAATATGCTTGAGGAATTCAGAATTGGTTTTTGGTATTTTTAATATTTTCTTATTGCTAGTGACTTTTTTGTACTTCACGTTCAACTGTCAATCAATTTTCTCTTTCTTAATCAAGTGTAGGAGGGGGTCACAGCTGCTTTGTAGACAGTGATGAAGCCAGGATTAGAATGAAAAGAAAGATTTTCTGGGAAAAGGCTGTCGATATAGATGGTTTATGTGGACCAAATGAAGCTTGGTGGGGAGTTAGAGGCTGGATGCGAGATAACTTCAACCACAGTAATAAGCCAATCTCTTATGAGGAACATTTCCAGAACAGTCGGTTTGTTGAATCAATCCTTGATGTTTACTGGGAGCTTCCCCCTGCGGCTGGTCCTTCCCTCACTCATCAAACACGATATGATCCTGCCCGAACTGTTAATCCTATTGTTGAAGACGGTCGATATGGCTTATTCCAGCGGCTGGGTTTAGGTAGACTTGAGACTTCCGTGTTTAATGGTTATACCCAGATGGTGTATCTTCAAATCTCACAACCAGGATCTTAAAAGCTTTCAGGCACTGATTGACATCGCCAGTTTTAGTTTTGCCCCATACTAAAGCACCAGAGTTAATACCATATACATTTTCTTCATAGTTGTTTAGATTTCACTGTTGCTAATCACTCTCCATTCTTTTTTTCTTTCTTCTCCTTTGTTGTTGTTGTTTAGTTCATCAACTTTCTGAGTTAACTCCAAGAAGTTGTTATTTTGTTTTATCACGTTTAGTTGCATATTTCCATCATTTCGTATCATGCATCCGTTCTCAACCTTACCTCCTGAAATTTGTAATCCTGTGATGAGAATGAAATACTTCTCAACTCTTGTATATTTGCACAATCGTATAAATGTTCCTGGTTCTGTTACAGTCACTCAATAAGCTGTGGCTAAATGGTGATGATAGTTTACTGATCAATGATTACAGGAAAAAGTAAATAATCCAATCGTTGAACATTATATTGACAGGTACAGCTGAGTCATCTGCTTTATGATGGCCAAGTTTTAAAGTTGGGGCACTCATCTCTGCAAGTTTTGACCAAATATCCCATCGACCTGAAGTGATTTTTGAGTAGAGTTATTTTGTTCCAAGCGTCCAGTTCTAATCAAACTACCAGGAATATACATAGGTTACTGTAACTTCGGGTTTTTGGGAGCTTCCAACAAATGTCTCGAAGAAAAAACTCACTAATAAGCTAGACAGAGAGCCAGAGATTCATAACCAGCAAGCCATACATTTACACAATAATATCACAAACACATGGGAAAATGGAGTCCAACAGACAAAGTGCACTAATACAAACATAGATATTCTGGATATGTCTCCCATGATATCCTGTCTAGTGGAAGTTTTTTACTCAAATGCACGAAATACATCATATTCTTAAAGACATTTGGAAATCTATAGCGGTCATGAACAGAGCACTCAATTCAACAACCTTCAACACTTACTGGGAACTTCAGAAAACATCTCTCCTTTGGAGCTTCATGAATTTTATGCTAGTTACGGTTCTTGCATTTCTCCACGGACCTTGGAGCTGCAAATAGTAAGACGATAGACCAAACCATGTTGAAGCCATTTATAAACATTAAGAACATCAAAGAGGCAGCTAATAAATTTAAGGACATACCAAGACCAATAGCTTCTGAACCTTTCATGATTCTGAGTCTTCTGCACGAGTCAGTAAACATCCTGTAATGGAAGGAAACAAAATCAGTTGTTGTAGCTAATAATAGAAGAACAACTAAGATACATGAGATCAGAAGAATTAGGTAGAGAATGAGACATCCTATGAAATTGCTTCAAATTGCATGTCAGCAGATGCCAAAGCAACTTCTGATGATAAAATGGGGAATATTTCATCTTCGAAACCATTCTGGTCAATTATGTTTCTGTCTTCCCGAGTTTCCAACTTGGGATAGCAATTCCATCAACCTCATACGTCACAGAACAAATCATGGACATTGATTTGATAAAAAAAAGAATCTAAAACTCAGGATTTTGAAGCTATAGTTCACAGGAATGGCACTTACTCCCAAGGGACATCTCCAACAAGCATCCAATCACCATCCTTGTCTTCATATGTAAGAACATATTCAGAACTATGGAGAAGATCATTTAGATGGGTCTCATTGAGGCCATCTTTTCCCGGCAGACCATGAGAGCTGCACTGTCCTGAATTAGATTCATTCATGAAACAGAGTCAACAATCTATTCTCACATATCACAAAACAACATTAAGGTGAATGACAAAAGACAAAACTCATCAAAACAAAAGGTATTTACTCTTTCCTTAGAGAAAACAAAAACTGAGAGGTAACTATTTCACACAGAAACAAGTTGCAGAAACTTTACATGTGCTTGCTAGGATAGAGGAAGAAAGGAAGAGTACCAATGGTAAAGCAGCTGAACATCTTTTCAAGAGCAGAAGAGAGTTCCACATAGTTGCTATAGGTTTTAAGGTCAACCTTCCTCAAGTATGGAGCACCTTCCATGCTCACTTTAACATAAAGACACCCAAATCCTGACTTTCCTTCAGCATCATCACCGTTCTTTGTCATATTGGAGGCCATGGTATTTTTCCTGAATGACCGAATTGGTGGCCATCCTACTACCTGTGCCCTGTAATAGGAATTTTTAATTAGCAAAAGAAAAGGTCTAAAATTGCTATGTTTTTGTTTTGTCATTACACAGGCTTGAATTTGCAAGTGCTTTCAAGAACACCACTAGCTTATTCTGAATTGTAAACCTCACTGGAGAAAATTGTAATCCAAACAGAAAGCTAAATGTTAACAATAAACAATCAACAACAAATGGTTGTGCATAGAAAAACGTAAGACACAGCAAAATCTGATCTTCATCTACAAGGGGAGAAAATTAAAAAGTCCTTGTTTCAAGAGAACTATGGCAAGGTCATATACATAGGATAAATGAACATGTGAAAAGGGAAAGAAAAGGAATTTTTTTGGTCTTTTTCAACTCTCCAGTCAGAAAAAAAAAGCTCAATAGGGGTATCTGCAACCATTACTAAAATTGAGGTTCATACTCCCTCTTTCTTTGCACAAACCAAAGCAGACACAAACATACAATACAAGTAAACTGGTTTACTCAGGACCGGATTATGTTCAAGGATGAAATAGTTTGACCACATTTCAATTGTTTTGAAGAACTTTGTAGGCACTACCGACATTGATCAGGAAGGAAGAGTGAGCTTACTTTGCAGCAGGGGGGTTTGTGTTCTCGTTTCCACTAGACACTTGATTATTCTTCTCCTGAAATGGTTTTGGAGATTGAGCAACAGCACCAACAACCTCCTTCTTGGCAGGAACAGGTAGACAACATTTCTGGGCAGAAACATTTTCACCTCTGGGAGAGAACAAAATAGTACCCAAATCAACTTCAGATCCATTGTTCACAGGGAAAACCCATTTCCCTGAGGACCCGTCAATGGCATCAGAGAAACCTCTCTTAGCCCCAGAAACTAAATTCTTTAGGGGGCTTATAGGACACACTTTAGTGTTGTTGTCAATATCTTTGCCAAAAAGAGACACCCCAGCCCCAGGTTGTGGTTTTCTTCCTGGTGACTGAGAACCAGGCAAGCCAAGCCTTAGCTCAGTTTCTTTCAAGTTCAGGGAAGTATTGCTCTTGTTCTTCTCATCAGTGGAGAGAGTAGAAGCTGAAGAAGAAGAAGATAGCTTATCAGAGATCTCCATTGAAGGGGTCTCTGATAAGCCTATGTAATCATGTTCTTTTGGTCTAGACATCAAAGTTGTTGGCCACAAAATGAAGCAAGTTGGAAATTTTATTACAGAGCAAAGGTTGAGAAGCTTGTAAGAAGAAGAAAGTTGGTGTCTTTTAGAGAAAAAAAAGCAGAAAGAAGAACAGGCAGTCTGGTTTAACTCTGCAAGAGCTGGTTATTGTTAATGGCTTGATGCAGAAAAGAAGCTTCTTTGGCCTTTCTGTAGCTACACTTTGCTTCTTTCTTCTTTTTATGTATTAAAAACAAATTGCTTAAATCTCCACCAAAAAAAAACACTCTAATCCCCACTTTCTTTCAATGCAAAGCCTTTTGATTTAACAACCTTTTTACAATAAACAAACCACATAAATGAAAGAGGTTGGTGTGGTTTGTGATTTGAGAAGATGAACTTATCCAAGTTCATAATTTATATCTTTTTTACAGTTGTTAAATCAAATGTCTGTTTCAACTTCCAAGAACTAATCAACCTTTTTGATGTAATATAATATTCATCTCAATATAGAAAATTAAAAATACTGTTTTTCAAAACCATTTTCTCAATGGTTTGATTTAAGCTTTTTTTCTTAAGAAATTGCTCAGTCAAATCAAAATTTTCCACTAAATTATGGTTATTGTTGTAATTTATTTAAAATTTTGCAAAAATTATCAAAAAATAATGTAAAAGATAATATTTCTTTTTATCTCTTTTAAATTACTCAAATGATCTATATTATTAAAAAATTTTAGAAATTGTTAATCAAATTTATTATAAGATTATTACAAATGTGATATAGCTTTATAATTGTTTTGACGTGATTTTAATAACTATTTATAAGAAAATAATTTAACAAAAACTTAATAAAAATTATTTTAAAAAATCTATTATTATGAAATTTTAAAAATAATAAAACTATTTCTTAACATAAATAAACTCTTGTCACAAATTTGTATCTTTTATCAAAATATTTACATACATTTTATTATTTATTTATAAACTCTTAAGAAAAATTTATATTTTCATTTAAATATTAACATGCATTTTATTGTTTACAACTTGCAAATTTTGCAATACCACAGCCTCAGCATCAAGTTAAAGATCATGCCTCCGTCTCTCTATTCATTTATTGTTTATTATATAAAAATTTTATAAAAGTTTAACTTAAACTTTAATATTTAAAAATATTTTAATATTATTAAAATTTAAAAAATTCAACCGTTCATACCATTTAACCATAAAAATCTTGAACCATTCAATTTTTTATTCGATTTATTTTAATAATTTTTTTTGTTAAAAATTGATTAATTTATTAATTAATATGTCAATTTTTGTAAATTAATAAGTTCTTATAAACAAAAGAATCGGTTAATTTTCATCTAATAATTTTTTAATTAATCTTCAAAATTTTGATGACAATCTTTTTTAATCTTTTTTAAATTTTAAATTGTAAATTTTTATTTAATTTTTAACTAATTTAATAAGGGTATAATTTTGATTGATCCTTTTAAATCTTAAATTTCTTATTTAATTTTTAGTTCGGTTTTAAATGATTGATAAAAATATTTTAAAATGTAACTAAAATCTAAATTTATCATTTCATATTTTAAAATTCAACAAAACGATATTTTGTATGCTCGTAATATATTTTTTAGATAAAAAAAGTCAAGTATTAATATAAAACTGATTTAGAATATTTAAAAATAGAGTTAAAATTCAAATTTATTATCTCGTAACTTAAAATTCAAGTAAAACGATATTTCACAGAATGTTCATAATAATATACTTTCTAACTAGAAAAATCTCACCACTTAACTCCATTACAGTATGTTTGAGACAACTTGGTATGATAACAATGAGTCGAGAAGCCAAAGCTACAAGCTTTTTACCACATTCTACTGTAACAGTTACAGTATTGTCTTGCCTTTTCCGACCACCGAAATCCACCGACAGTCGAGAGAGGATCTCCCTCTCCCTCCCGGCAACCTTTGCACACTCTGTTTCTCACAGTATGGCTATTATTATTACTTACTATAATTTAACCGACTAAGAACAATTAGTTAAAAAAGACAGGTAAAAAGAGAAGAAGAAGAAGAGGAAGAAGAAAAAGGAGGAAAATCAGAGACACAGAAGCAGAAAGTGATGGGACGAACACCAAACAGCTGTCTGCCTGTCCTTTTTCACTTGGTTTCAATCTGCCAAAATATCACACGCTCTGTGACAAAGCTTCAGATCCTGTGATTCATATCTCTTTTTTTTTTTTTCTCTTACTCTATTTCCAACACTTTTTTATTTATTTTCAGTGTTTAATATAATCGGTTATAATAATAATAATTATTATTATTATTATTTGACATTAAATACAATTTTAATGCTAACTTTCTTTTTCTTGGTATTGAAATTATAGTGGGATGGCTTAATAAAAAATAAAAATTTCTATTTTATTATTTTATAAAAAATATAATTATTATTGTAGAACAAATCTCAATAATAATCACGCGCATAATCACAAAAGCACCGAAAATAAAGAGAACTACACAAAGATTTAACAAAGCTCGGCCAATGATGCCTACATCCTAGAATAAGAGCAGAAAGAGTATTTTCACTTTGAAGAAAAACGATTAAGATTGATCCTTTTTACAACTAACCTTATTTTCTTTTCGAAAATAGGGCCCAAGCCTGGAGCCCAACACTGATTTCCTTTTTTCTCCAATTCGAGTCGCACCGTAAGTTTATCGGATCAGGTCGTCATTCGGATCTATCACAATTTCAAGACAAAATAATAACAATTATAAAAACACTTTATAGTATTTGAAACTCTAAAATTTATTTTGTATTTAATTTGTCAAATTTTGTATCTAAATTGTTAATATTATATATATATAATTTTAAAATAATTTAATAAGTTCTTGATATAAAATATCACGAGGTATCTTCAATAATTTAAAATAAAAATTTTTTAAAACAAATTCTCACATATATATAAACTTGTAAATCAAATATTTTAAATAATTGATTTAATAAATTACGTATGTTAAATATGTTATTTTATAAATTAAATAATAGTTATTGAAGAATTAGAATTTAAGATTTTATTAAATAAATAAAATTATCAAATTTATTTAATTACATATCCCAAGTTAAATTTTTTACTTTGACAAAAATTATAAAAAAAAAATAAAAAATAAAAATATATTAATAGGAATTTTTATTTTCCTGCTATTGACAGTGGGTTGTCGGGTGACTTTCGGTTTTATAATGTTCGAATCGGTTGGGTTAATTTTGTCGGGAAAGTGAATCTTTCTCTTACCACGCCCGTATCTATCCTAATTATTGTGTGTGTGTGTGTGTGATCCAAAAGCAGGAAAATAGATCAGCGGCATACGACACCAGTACACCTTTCAACGGCTTAGATATGTCCACGTCATCCCGTTTGGTCGTTGGGGGACATAACGGCGTCCCGTTGTTGGAGTTGACGGAAGTAAACCCTCGTGATGATGGGGTCGTCGTTGACTCATACCTGAATGTGGTAAACAGTCAAACAAAGCGGTAAAATTGACCGTTTACCGTTTGTCGCCTAAAGCGGTTTTTGACCCAATCAATAATATATATAAAGTTATATTATCAATTATATTATGAAATTAGGGTTTATTGGTATTATTTAATTATTAGATTATAAAATATTGTATAATTATTAGTTACTCCTTTATTATATTTTATTAACTGTATACTTATTTATGTATTTAAAACAAAACATTTTTTAAAGTTAACACGACATTCATTTTAACAACAATAATAAAAATACAATCGGTACCAATCAAGCTAATATGCAAGGTTTAGAGATGTTTAATAATACGCAAACTTATCCCTAACTAATAAAATTGTTGTTTTCAGGTAACCCACGTGAAATAAAATAATTAAATTATATGGTGAATTAAATTTTGTGATGATTAAAACTACCATGAAAAGGTGAGGAATACTTTTTCAAAATATAATAATTAAAATTAAATTAAATTCAATGTAATTACTCCTAATATAAATATGTATGGTTTTTTCATTATTTAATTAATAAGTTAATTAATGAACCAAATGTCTCTAGAAAGGCTGCTTTTTGTGTGCTGTGCTTGATTTTTTGTGAACATATAATATTATAAACCAACAAGTTTTCAAGATTTTAATAAGAACTTTATGATCTTAACTAACACACAAGGTACTGTCTCATCCACCATACAAAAGGTGTAATCTTGGATACCCAATGAAGTTGAGAGGAAATCCTATGTTAAGCATGCTTACAGGAAAACCTTGAGTTTTTTAATTAATAAAAACATCTAAATTGACCCGTTAGTGCCACCTTAAGTTTTTTTCCTTTTCTTTATAATTAGGTTTCCACTATCTAAATCCATTTTTTTATAATAATTTTAAGCACACGTTATTTAACTGTTACATGATGATACCAATGCTAATGCAACTTTTGATTCATTACCTCATCAAACTACGTCTCATATAATTATGTATATAAGTAATGTTTTTAAAATTGGGTGAAAGTTAAATTGGTAAGATAAAATATTTAAATTCAAAAAATTCAACCGGTATTAGATTATCATGAAACTGATTAAAGATTAAATAAATTTAACAAATTTAAAAAATGATTGAAGATGATTATTTTTATCCATAAAAAATATTTTAAAGTTTAATTGGAAAGAGAGACTGTCAAATGAAAATTAACCGAATTATTTTGAGTTATATTAATTTATGAAAACTTACTAATTAATAAATAAATTAATCAGTTTTAAACAACAAAGATTATTAAAGTAAATCAAACCAGAAAATTGAAAACTAAACTGAAAAGTTAACTGATTTAAGGTATCCACTATTAAACCGACCGAACCGATTCAGTTTTTAAAACATTGTATATAAGTACTCATACTTCATCTTATATTTATATAGATGATAATTTTAGTCTAAGTGCTTGTTTGAATGAACTTTTGAGAGGTCAATAAGAAATTTTCTCCGTCACAAAAGTCTCTTTTAAGAAAAATAGGTATTTGATTATAAAATAAAAAAGCACTTCTTCAATAGATATGACTTTTTTTGGGGGGTAAAATACACCTTTTTAAGAATCCCAAATTTGGAGCTTATCAAAAATGCCTCTCAAATGGTTTTTTCGGGTAGATTTTTTGATCAATTAATGAGTCTATTTTGTAGTCTTTTTTGCACTTATGTTTTTCACATAATTCTCACAATACCCACAAACTCATCTTTACATTTATATTGCAAACTCATATTCTCTAATCTCTTGCACAGTTGTTTTATTATGTATTTAATTATTTACTCAACTTAAATATTTATTTTGAGATTTATATAATATTATTTGATTTTTTATATGCTTTAATATTTATTTTTATATTAGTTTTACTTATGTCATAATTCATATAAAAGATTTGATTAGATATATTTTCATTTATGTTTCATACGGTTTAAAATTATATAATAATTAATATATTATGCTTTGCATATTGTTTAATATACTTTAAACAATATTTATATAAATAAATACATTTTATTACAAAATAAAATATAATTAAAATTAAAAATACATTTTATTTTAATGTTGCCAAACAGTAAACTGTATGAAGTTTTTTCAAAAAAGTCATTTTTTCAATGACAGCCAAACAAATAACTAGCTTTTTAGAAAAAATCTTCTAAAATAAATTCTACTGATAAAAAACTCTTTTAGTATAGGTGCGATCAAACAGAGGCTAACTAAACTTGATAATTAGTTATATTCAAGCTTATCGAAAAGATGTTATCTTATTTAATAGTTGAATATTTAATTAACCAAAACAGCCTTTATTAAACATAATTAAAACGATATAGCCTTAACCTTTAAGTTGATTAGAAATTGAACATTTTTTAAATCTGATTAAACTAAAATTAGATCGCTCGATTCGATCCCAACCCAACCGAAAGCTCTTTGCACAATTTGACATGGAAATATTAGAAGCATATCGTACCCTTGTAGGTCCAACAAAAGTTCCAACTCCAAAACACGTGTCTCTCATACATATTCCACTCAAATGCTTCAAACTTCATAATCCTTTTTTTTATTACATTAGTTATCTTGATTTAGCCAGACTAATCCTAAACTCCTACGACTCCACCTCAAGAGCCTAGAGGATGTAAATCTGAAACTTCAAGATCCGTCAAGTTCCTACGTAGCTTGTACACTTTTACGCACAAGGAGTCTTCATATATTAAATTGTTCAGCTGATGATTTATCACTACCTTCCCCTTGTCCAGTATCAGGTTTCCATTAGCCCCTAGGTTCCCTAACAGCTCCAACTCCAACACTGCCGCTGGAAGCGAGGTATCCGTAATTGACCTGATCAATGAGTTTTACCCAGGGAATTAGAGGATCATCAATAGGAACATGCCTATTTCCCCTTCTTTGGGGTGACTCGAACTCAAGTCCTCTTTCGAAGAGGAAAGTCTTAAGTGAGGAATCTCTACCAATTGATCCACCCCTCGTTGTCACTTCATAATCCATTCTTGCTAACCTTTAATGTCGTTAAATACCACGATAGGGCCTTTAAAAATTACATAATAATTGAAAAATATGATTAAATATTACAAGTCATGATATTAATCAATATTTGTACACAAAATTAAGGCTCTTAATACATTAATTATACATAAATTATGAAAATTAATTAGTAACTAAACAACAATTATATGAACCGTACTTGGTTGAAAGAGAACAGGGTCCCATTTGCCTCCCACGCCAAAAAATATAAAAGGCATGCATTGGGACAAGCACTATAAAACTAAGAAACTAAGAATCAAATGAAAAGGATAGTCTGTAATTGTGCATTAGTAAATAATTTATAATTAACCAACAAACTTAATTTTCTCTTTTAATGAATTATTTATTAAAGTTATTAACATTATTTTATTTTTTTATACCAATCATGTAACTCACACAATAAAAAAACTCTTATCAATTGGCATGTTACAACTACAAATAAATCAATTTATTAAACTATACTTAGTGCATAAATAAATCAATTTATTAAACTATACTTAGTGCATGTTTAGATAAGCTTTTATCAGTAGAATTTTTATGAGAAGAGCATTTCTAAGAAGCCAGTTAATTATTTGGCTGTCATTTAAGAAATAATTTTTTTGAAAGAACTTCATACAATAAACTGTTTGATAATATAAAAATAAAAAACACTTTTAATTATAACTATATTTTATTTTTTAATAAAAATTGTTTATGTATATAAAAAGTATTAAAAATATATTAAACAATATGCAAAGCACA
>JAOSBK010000005.1:3053234-3074003 GCA_027568895.1 Erythroxylum shatona | reverse complement strand
AGTATGCTTAAAGTATGCAGTTGTTTCGACCACAGTACCATCCATGAAGGTGGTTTAGAACGACCAAAGATGAGCTCTCTCGATTAGATTAGATGTTTCTTATCTTTAGATAACAAATTTGCTGAAAGCCCAAATCTTGAATCCCCAAGTAAAGGTCCAATAGTCGAGGATGGTGATCTTTTATTGAAGTTCTGACGTGGGATGAGAATTTCTGAAAGCATTGTTTTCGGTTGCGTTGAAAAGATACTCCTTTCGATCTAAAATAAGTATCATTTTAGAGAGATTTTAATTATTCAAAATAAATATCATTCACAATTTTTCATACATGTCTATAATTTTATTTCCAAAATTACCCTTTAATTTTTCTCACATCCTAATTATATAGATTATATTTTCAAGGCAATTCAACATATAATTAATAAGGGTATATCAAACATTTCACTAGCTTTCTTAATAAATGTGCATCTCTCTAAAACGACACTTATTTTGAATAGGAGAGAGTATTAAATTTTTCTAGACTCTGTGTTTTAGAATAATTTTTACTGAATGTTGTTGTTGTTATAATAATAGTATTTATTAAATTTTTTTAATTTGGCGACTCCGTCTAATAATTATTAATAAACTCTAATTTAAACAGGGTTCGATTATATTTGTGAGAATTTCGTAAATATTTTATTATAAAAATTGAGATTTTTTTCAAATTGGATAAAAATATAAAATGATAATATTTTTTTTGTAATTTTAAAATAGGCTATTAAAGGTCATGTCAATCTCATTTAAGAAAGTAAATGTTTCCCATAAGTGGTGACCACCGTAGAATAAAGCTCTACAATTCAACTCATTTTCATGGACAATGGGAGGAGGGACCAACCTGCCAACCACCATAGCTACAGTTCCAAGCTTGATAAGCTAAAGCCATTAAAGGGGGATTCGAGTTGTTCCTCAATGTCCCATCTCATAAATTCTCCACCCTTTTTATTATTTATTTTTTATATAAAGATATCAACACTTAAATCTTATGAAAGAATCATAGTAAAAACATATAATGTTGAAGATATTATTTGATGTTTAATTATAAAGTAGAATATTAAAAATAATATATAAATACACACACACACGTACTATTTAATATACCCGATAGACAAGATTCTCTTTTTTTGCAAGAATTTAGGAACGATCATAATATATGCAACTTTTTCTTTATATTTTTATAAAAGAAAAGTGTTTCCACAACTTAAACCTGCGACCTTATTGTCACAAAAGAGGCTCACCCTCACACACACTAATGTAGGTAAGTCATGAATATCAACGAAGTATTATATAAATATTTTATTTTTTGATGTATTTGAATATTTATTATTTATATAAGTGATATTATTTACTTGTTATTTAAATTTTCTTATTCTATAAATTGTAATATTAAATTTGAATATTCTATTTTAAATTGGACCTAACTTATATAACCATTTATTTCACAATTAAGAACATAATCTAAAAGGACAATTTTCATGTTATGTGCCGTGAAAAATAAGAATGGAACCAATTTTTGTATGAAATTTGAAATTAAAAATAGAAAATTAAAACAAAAAATAAAACCAAAATAGGTAATAATAAGATATAATTAAAATGGTATTTTAAAAGGGCAGTTTAAATATAAATATAAATATAAAAGAGGAACAAAGTAATTTTTTTAAATTGAAAATAAATATTAAAAATATAGGTAAATTCAGACAAACTCAAGTGTATAATTGCAAAGATAATATGAAAAAAAGGGTAGTTTTCACTATGCACTTTTGATACCCTTTTCCTGAATTGGTTCTATCATTGAACAAGGTAGACCAATGTAGCTTGTCCCATGGCACATTAGACTAGACTAGACTAGACTAGCTTGGAATTTATTCCAAGGTGGTGCCATTATTTATTTTTAATTTCATGATTATCTTAAAAACCACCAATTAATGCTTCAATCACTCATTTGATAATGACATTTCAGGATTATCACATTTTTTTTGTTCTTTGTATGTGTGGTCACTTCATGTACTACATCAAAAGGTCCTTAGAGATTGGTGGTTGGGTCGGTGAAGAAGGCTTATATTTGATTCTTTCTATTTACATTCTCTCGATCAAGTCTGTTGTATAAGGTTGTTTAATGTAAAATATTTAGTTGACGTTATTTGCAAAATATTATGTTAATCTGAAGATTTATCTAATGTATATCTAAAAAATAGTGACCGCGAGTTCCTTTGTTTAAAAAAATATCACATAAAAAAATAATATAATGTTGACTCAAATTTTAAATAAGTGATTTCTTTATGTTTTAAATTTATTTAAATAGTCTTGAATGATATTATTTTACTTATTTTTTAAATGAGCATCTTTTAATATATAAAAAGTCTAATTATTTGAAGAATCAACATTTAAATTTTAATATAATTAAAAAATAAGTCAATTCAGACCTAATTTTTATATGGAACCATTAGTTTTCAAACCTACACCTGTAGCTTGAAATAGGGTCACACTCATTACCACCCCAATTTTTGAGGAGCTACTGGTTTTGTTGTCTAGGCTATCACTTACTATGTATTTGCTGTATGGAGGTGTTTATGCATGAGATCCACTATTGTACTATAGTAGCCAATTCAAGCTTTGGAGATACAGAATTATGACAATTTCAAATTAGAATGAATTTTTAGATCAAACCCACCTTGACAAAAGAAGTTTAGAACTTGATTATTTCAATTTTAAAAAATTGAAACTTTTGATTTGGGTGAAAATTTGAAGTATATTATACATCGGTTGAAAACTCTTTTCGAGAATAAAATAATTAAAAATACTCAGTTACGTGTGTTTTTAAAATCTAAAAATACTTTAAATTATATTATTTATAATATTTTTATTCCTTTTTATTCTGATCTGAGAAAAAATTTTGAGATATACAAATTCAATTAAAATTTTAATAAAGTAATAATATAAAAATTACTTAATTTAGTATATTTTTAATGTCAAAATCCATTTTCTTAAACCTAATTTTAAATTATTTTTTAAAAAAATATTTTCAAAATTACCACTCTTTATCTATATATATTAAAAATTATCATAAGATTACAAACTATTTTCTCTTTTTTAAAGTTTGGTTGCCTTTTCTTTAGGCTATGTCTGGTTGAACGTAATGTTTTTAGTTGAATAGAATGGTTTATAATAGAATGAAATGTAAATAGACGTAATGTTATAAAATTATCGTTTAGGAGGGATGAAAGAGTTCATAATGTAATATAGTGAAATATTGTTTTAAATCGGGGGAGGTTTATAATGTAATATAATGAAAATTTGTTTATTATTTTACATTCTATCATAAACTCTTAAAATACGAGGTTTCTCATTTTTACTATTTACGGTAAAATAAGATATAATATGAAACTCTCGTCTTTCATTTTATTCCATTTTATTATGATATAATAATATTTCATTTTATTTTATTTTACTAATAAACCCTCAATCTGACATTTTGCACAAAAACAGATTCCGGGAGGCATCACAGGTCAATATTTTGCTTGTACTGAACTTATGAAGTAGATGGATGAATCAAGACAAAGGATTTTTTGGCAAGTTCTATGAATGGCGTTGAACTTTAGCCTTTTGGCTTCCTAAAATGTCAGCACAGCTCTTAGCCCACAGGATTAATGGGACTCCACGTGCCCTTTCGTACCGGGGAGCCATTACTGATGAAGAAAGGTTGAATTATTGGTGAGCCCCAGGCTGTAGAAGTGGTGTCTGTCTTGGGTCACTAGCAAGATCTCAGTCAGATCAGTCGGGATGATAATGGTTGGTAGGTCCTGCTCTTCCATAAGAATTCAACGTTTTGTATCAGTTATCAGAACAGTAAAAATAAAGGGCTATATCTCATTCCTAGCTTGAATCTTCTTCCTTTTGAACAATACTAGGAAATTAGGTTCTGATTCCGGGTTGTATCAACTGTTATCAGGAACGTTTAGGTATACTCGAGAAGACATAGTTCTTAAGGATATGATTATGGTTTCTGACTAACTTGGACGTACCATGGGCGGAGTTTTGGCGCATGACTTCAAGATTTCTTAAGGCACACGTTGTTATTACACTCTGACTGAACATTTGGAGACAAAATGTTCAAAGATAGTGACCGAAACCTAACAGTAAAGCACCGATTACTGATTATTGTCAAATGCAGCCTTTTACTGTGTACTTTCTATTTCCAGGGCTAGACCCACAGAGTTGTAGTTTTCACTGTCACAAGTTTACATTGAACCTGCTAAAAGTATCAGAAATATCAAACGATCTCTAATAATACTCAGCTGATGAATATTATAAGCTTATGATCGTTTCCTGGATAGAATCTAGCAAACACCATCTTTTCCTTATCATCATATAGTGGATGTTGAGTATTCAGACATATGATCAGATGCATTTTGTTCCGTCCAAATTGCTTGACTAGTATGTATAGATTCTCCAATGCTGAAAACATGACTCACCTTGCATGAAAATTTATATCCTTTTCTTCTTTCATTCTTATATAAGCGTGTCGATTATTTCGGATAATACGAGCGTAATTACGGTAAATTACGTTAATGTTCTCAGCATAATCACAAAATTAGGATCACAATTACAGTTAAATTTGAGGATGAGATTAATCCGAAAAGCAAAGCCATATTCATGGATGGATGTTTCAAAAAGGTTCCATGAGCATATATCAGAAAACTTGTCAGAATGTTATTGGGTGAAAAGTTACATCAAGCAAAAGTGGGAAATTTGAGCTAAAGGGCACTTTGTGAAGTTTGTTGTTTTCTAACGTTTGATCTCTTAAGTGCTTAGTGGTTTCATGACAAGAATTTGAAGATTACCCTTTAAAGTTGTCACTCCAAAGCCTGATCAGAACTCGAGAAGAGTTTGGAATATGCAGATGGAGGAAATTAAAATAATAGGAAATGGGATCATTCTCAAAGCTACAGTTTGTCTGATCTGATATGGTCTGATAACTCTCAACCTGACAAATCAATCATCATCAGAAGATACCATCCAAGGAATGTATGAAGGATTAGTAGCTCACACATGTCCATTGGAGAAGTTAATGTTTATTACTTCGATGATATCGATGCAAACCTAATCATAGCTTGTAAAGAATGGAAGTAATGGTAGGCATGTTCCTGGCAAACTAAACCACAAATCCTGATTAGTCTGTCAAATCATCATAAATAATGATATGTATATTCCTCCTACATAAGTTGCAAGTCTTGTAGAATGTTATGATCCGGCTTTTACAGGGCTTAATTGCAGGTGGTCCTAGTCAACAAAAACCGGTGCTCATCTAATTAATAAATTGCAGATACATTCTATTTGCAGATTGATGTTACACTTGACAACCTTTCTCCAGTCAGCAATCATTATGAGGAAGAATGTGTAGGCTTATTAGTCCGAGGATTAGTTATTCTGTTACAGTTCTTATCCTATTCTATTAATTTACATATTTATATGAAATATACATAAATATATAGATCAGATTAAGTGACACAGGATTGAAACATCCAAACATAAATAAGTGCTCAAATCCTATTAGAATGGTACAAGTTATGATTTACTCAAAATTTAAGTCGCACACAAGTCTCTCAAAATTAGTTAATCTAATGGCATGAGATACTGAATGACCTTAATATTATTGATTAGTTCAGTTTGACTAATTCATCAAATAATTCAAAATTTACTATATTTACTTAATAATTTATTCATACATTCTTAAACCCCGACATAAACCTCTAATTCAAATGTTTAAGTTACACTTGAGACTTACAAAATTGATTAGTTTTATAGTAAAAAATGTTGAATATTTAATATTATTAGTTATTTCAGTTTCATTAATTCGTTAAATAATTTATAAATTATTATATAAAATAGTGATGATGATGTATACTAACAAGGTGATCATAAAGCATGAAAAGGAGGGCTCTATGCAATTTTCTTCAATTAATTGCAAATGAAGAAAATTCATGTTAATGGTGGGATCTCTTTTATCCAAAAAGTGCCAAATTTGATATTGACAAGTGAAACTTGTGCATAATATGATTATTAATAAGATAAGAGCCTGACAAGTTTTAAAATTATTAGTTAGAAGTAAGACTGTGTATTACTAGAATTTTTCAGATCTCACGTATCAGTGAGAATTTTACTGGATTATTATTATTGCTTTTGTAAATGAGCCTGACAATTCAGAAATTAACCCACTAATGATTTTAAATTTTATAATTTGATCCTTGATCAATTGTGATTGCCACTTGTGTCATGTTACAGGGCTTTGAAATTTTATTTCCAAGTCCATATAAAGTTCAACAATTAAAGAAAACTTGCAAACTAGGCCCATTGGACTTTTTTTATAAAGAAACAAGACTATTTGAATTCTCAAAAGCATCCATTTTAATAATTTAAAGATAACTTAATAAAATAATATTTATTGTATTCTAAATAAAGTATAAAAATAATAACAACGCCTATTTAAATATTTTTATACTGAAAATTACATTTTTCAACTAATATATAAATAAATTATTTAAAAAATTATATCAATATAGAACAATTCTAAATTGTTTGATTGTAATATTACATTGAATAAATCATTGATTGAGATACTAAAAATTAGAAAAAATTAAAATATAATATGATATTATTAAAAATGATTAATTTAATCTCCTCAATGTAAAAATCATCATTAAGATTATATAGAAAGGGCAAAATCGTCCATTGACACAAATGTAAATGTTCTCCCTCTTATCATCACCGCCGTTTGAACTCACACGTATCACCTATTCCGATAATGGCCTCCTCTCTCCACTGTACTCTCTACTGCCCCTGCTCCTCCTCCCCAATCTTCTCCACACCCAAAACGAAAACCCTAACCATAAACTGCCCCATTCCAGTACGGTGCGGTCCTCGCTCCAACCGCGGGCCGTTAGTCAAAGGCCGAATCTTGAGCACCGAAGCAATCCTGGCCATCCAATCCCTCAAGCGCGCCGCCTCCTCGTCACCCTCATTATCATCGCCATTGCCTAATCTAACGCGGCTGATCAAATCAGACCTAATCGCGGCCCTACGCGAGCTGCTCCGCCAGAACCACCCAAACCTGGCGCTCCACGTCCTCTCCGCTCTCCGGTCAGACTACCCGGGACAGGTGGACCTGAACCTCTACGCCGACGTCGTTCTCGCGCTCTCGAGGAACGACATGTCGGAGGAGATCGATAGGGTGGTGGAGGGGTTGGAGGGAGTGGAATGGGGGAGGGAAGATAGAGGAGAGCAGAGATTGGTGAGGGCTGTGGTTGAGGCCGGGAGAAGGGAATCTACGGTCAAGATTTGCGAGATGATGAGGAGATGTGGGTGTGGGGACACGTGGACGGCTGATGATTACGTGGTGAAGATTTTGAGTAGTGGGTTGAGGAAGATGTGTGAGGGGAAGCTGGCTAATGAGGTTGAGAGAGAGTTTGGTAAACTTGTCAATGTAAAATAGTTTTTAGATATTTATTTTTTATAATATCTTTTGTTACTTTGTAAATTTTAAAACAATTTTATTTTTAATATGCAACATTACAATTAGCATTATATGAAATAATGCATTATTTTTTTATTGTCACATTTATAAGTGGATTTATTAGAAATAACTTCTCTATTATGTAAGGATAAAGTTGTGTATTATCAGACAGGCTTTTGATTGGGTGTTATGATAATGATAATGATGATGATAATGAGCAATGATGTTAAATTTATAGTTAATAACGAGTTGATAAGATTTAAAAATCAACTATTCATGTAAATTTTTTTATTTTAATTTAGTTCTTTAATGAATTTAAATCAAAATATTTTAATTCTAATTTTATCTCATTTGTTTATATTAAATTGATTTGGTTAGACCTAAATTAATTAATTTTAATTAATTATAATTTTAAAAATTCATTAAAATTTAAAGGCTAAGAAATAATTTTCCATCCATAATCGTCATCCAACAATAACAAAAAATAGAAATATTTATTTTATTTAAGGAACAAAAAACAAACGAAGCTGCTTGGGAAATGGGAATGTAATTGTAAAAGATCTTGATTATGTGATTTAGGGCACAAAGATCAACCCAAATACAGAGGTCCCAAACCCATAATTGACATCACCATGTGGTGCTACTTGTAAAATTCTTCAAGACCCCAACTTTATCTCTCAATCTACCAGAGAAAACCCTAGCAACCCCAAATTGGGTACTTTCATCATTTTCATCTTCATCATCGTAATCATTTACAGAAATGGATGCTACAAATCTCTCTCCTCCTCCTCCCTCACCGCCACAACAAATTCCACCAGCGGAAGCTGCATGGCTTCGCTCATACCAAAAGTTGTTTCCCCAGTGGCAATCTATGGCTCTATCCCACCAGGTATCTTACCTTTGTGGACATTTAATTTTGCTTCTTTCTTATTTCCCTTTTCCAATTATTCCCCTTCAACTTTCTTTCCAAGTCATGTGAAAAAGTTGGAGCCTTTTTTTGAATTCTTATTAATGCTTCATGCTTGACCTCATTTTACTTAATTTTGACTTAAATTGATAGTTGGTTGATGTTAGAAGGGTATCGGAAATGTGGTTACTTCAGATTATTGAAACGCTCTTTTATGTTTTTTCTGTGGTTCACAGCCTAATGTTTTTATCGAGTGCTTTTTGATAAGCGGAGTTTTAAAATTATTGATTACTTGAACCAGTTCATCCTCGTTGCTGCTTGTTTGCTTTGAGCCGCTGGCGTTATTTGAATGCCAAAAGGGCTTTCTTTTTTGGATTCAGATTACACTTTTAGAATTTCGTTCTGTGCGTTCTAATTTTGTAGAGGAAAGAGTGAAAAGTTTTTTTCTTCAATCCTTTCTATTCCTAACATCCCGACTATAATTGCAGTCAAGTATACCGATTTCCATATCTAGAGTTAATCAATTTGATGCTGCAAGATTGGATATTGAAATGTCCGCAATGTTAAAGGAACAATTGGTTAAAGTCTTCTCTTTAATGAAGGTATATCTGCTTGTTTATACCGTTAGTTTTGTAGCCTCTGCATAGATCTGATATATCCCGGGCAAGGATTAATCTTTTCATCCAACTTTTTGGGGTTAGCCAGGAATGTTATTTCAATATGAGCCCGAACTTGATGCTTTCCTTGAGTTTCTCATTTGGAGATTCTCTATTTGGGTAGATAAGCCAACTCCAGGGAATTCCCTGATGAATTTGAGGTATAGGGATGAACGTGCGGTGCATCCAAGAGCAAAAGGTAAGCACTTCTCGCTGTTTCTCATTGTACATTTACTTTACGTCTCTGCATTTGATAAAGTTCAGATTTATTGTTAATACATATTTTTTGAGGGGAATACACAAGCATTTTTATCACATCTAGTCCTCCTATTAACTGATGATCACAGACTGTTAAGGTCTTATTATTATTTTCGAGTTGAGTAATGTATGTAGGGTGTAGGTTGCTTGAATTATAGGTCTCTGACTTGCCAAAGCTTAACATATATTGCATCAGGTAGGAAAGCTTTCAGGCCATGCACTGCTGTATATTTTCTGTTCGTGTTGTTGAGGTGGTATTGGATCTGTAAATGTCTCTGTATCTGTAAATGTTTAATGCTGTCCAAATTTGATAATTGCTTTTCTGGGTTGAATAAAGGATCTGTCCTTTTACATGTGTAGCTTCCTCAATTGCTTGTTACTGAAGTAGGTTTCTATATTTTTTTTCCTAACTGCGCTTCCTTTTTCTTACATGTTGCATTTTCCATGGTGCCATGAATTCTCAAACAGTAAACTTTATTGACTTTTGAATTCTAGCGTTTGCTGCCGAGTTTCAAAATGTAGACTTATTTGTTCTGTGCACCTGAAGTAAAATTATTCTCTTTTTGGAATGGAAAAAGAGGAACATGCTCAAGGATTGAATATACACTTGAATTCTACTCGACCATGGCCCATGTTTCACTGAATAGTTCTAGTTGAGATGCTTGTATACTAGTTTTCTAATATTTCTTCATAAGATCATTACTTATGCTCTATATTTGTCATCAATGTGACCTATACAATCAACTTATATTAATTTCCACTCGTCAATTTTTGTTACTGCAGTTAGAACAGGATTGGAAGGACCTGGCCTTACTGTTGCACAGAAACTATGGTATTGCATTGCCACTGTTGGTGGTCACTACATCTGGGCTCGTTTACAGTCTTTCTCAGCATTTCGTCGGTGGGGTGATTCTGAGCAGGTGCTAATGTTGTCACACTTTATGCGTGCATTTTTTAACATTTTCCCCATGAAAAGGATGCTTACTTATTTGTGTATTCTTCAGAGACCATTCGCACGACAGTTGTGGATTTTAACACAGCACATGGAGGGTCTTTACAAGGCTTCTTCATTTGTCAACCTACTGATATTTCTTTATACAGGAAGGTATATTGGGAGCATGGTTTTCTTGAGTTTACTATCCCACAACTTGTTGTAGTTGAAAGGTGAAATTGTGATTATAAAGTTATCTGGTTCTATTAAGTGAAGATTGTACATAGACTGAAGAAATACTGGCTCCCTAAATTATGAAGCTTCAGTAATTTTTATGTATCAGGTTCATTTGACTTTCATTTCCATATTTTGTGTCATTGCAGGTATAGGAACCTTGTTGAAAGAATACTAAAAGCAAGACTTGTCTATGGAAGTCCAAATATGAACCGTGCTGTTAGCTTTGAGTACATGAATCGACAATTAGTGTGGAATGAATTCTCGGTAATTACATTTCTTTTCCAAGTTTGTTTGATAAATAATGTTATTTGAAGTTCTTTATATTGAAATTCACATGCTATTGCCTATATACTGACCGAATCCTTCACATGCTAATGCATGCTTTATTTCTGTCTCTTTCACCTACTTGTAAATTTATCTAATTGTTTTTATAATTTTATATTTCCATTTTGTCTTATTTATATCTTAACATTGTTGAGAATTCTCTACTGTTCTGTGTGAAGTGACTGAGATTCTATGCCATTCATATGCAATCTGCTCTAACTTGTCTGGAACTCGTGCTGTTGGCTGACCTGCAGGAGATGTTATTGTTGCTTCTTCCTCTTCTTAATTCATCATCGTTTAAAAACTTTCTCAACCCATTTTCAAAGGATAAGTCTTCAAGTTCCAAAGTAGATGATGCTACTTGCCCTGTCTGTCAGGCAACTCCAACCATTCCATTTCTAGCTCTGCCTTGTCAACACAGGTACGGTGTTTCTCCTTATCTCCCTTTCCTTTTGAATGCTACTTTGAGGAAGAATCTTCTGCTTTGAGGCTTGTCTAGGATGTCTAGGGTGACATTTTAAGAACTTTTTTCTTGCGCTCTGAGCAGCTAATCCACTGTCCAACTTGTTTTCTGCTGCTTTCAGAAGTACAGTGATTGGTAAATCGGAAGCTTGAAAACTAGCTCTTTCTCATCATGCTACTCATAGGTTCTATAAATAAATAGGATGATGGACATATATGAATTTTGGTTCCTAATGAAAGGAGCCCTTTTGCTCATATGTATTTACCCTTCTAAGTACTAACTATGAAAATTACAATCTAACACATGTATGAATTTTGGTTCCTATTGAAAGGAGCCCTTTTGCTCATACGTATTTACCCTTCTAAGTACTAACTATGAAAATTACAATCTAGATAACTTGGGATTAGAGGAATCATGTAAGTTATATCTTCCCGTTCTACTGCAAAACGGCTTTTGGGTATAGTTTGTTATAGTAATAATCCCCTCACATAGAAGACATTTTTTCTGCTCTTGATGGTTTTGCAGGGATCTTTGCTTAAAGTTTGAGTTATCCCTTTTGACAGGTACTGTTACTATTGCCTGAGAACACGATGTGCTGCATCAACATCGTTCCGGTGCCCAAGATGCAGCGAGCCGGTGGTTGCAATGCAGAGGCAGAGTGGTTTGGCAAATCATACAAATCCTATTCAATGACGAATGATAGCATAAGGAACAACATTTAAGAGAGTAGTAGCACCACATAAAGAATATAATTAGAAATACTAAATCATTCAAGAATAATTGATTTTCTGTATAAAGCATTTATTCCCCTTGATTTTCTATGGGGAATCATTCTTTGTCATCTTTCAGCTTCTAAGGAATTCTTTTTTCTTAATCCATAAAATTGATCAAGGACTTAGAATTTGTTCTCTCAATGGGTTTTCCTTTGCATCATACTGTAGCCACCAACTTTCCCAGATTTTGAAGTTTACTTGTTGCTGGAGCCTACAGGGTATTGAGGTTCTGCAGTGTTTCAGTTCATGTAAGGTCAGGATAGGACCATATCTGTGGCAACATCTGTTATAAAGCAGTAAGGATGTGTTGAGTGTGCATATGTTTGTACCTTCTGATGTGCAGAAAGTTGATCTTCATGTCTCCTAATCAGTAATCACCTCGTTTTGAGTTATATCCGTACTTGGCGTGATGCAAGTTTTCACATTCCATATGCTAAATTACAAAACACACGATTGAGGAGCAGGGGAAAATAGAGAAGAAACTCATGTATTCACCTGAAAATTGGCTTGTTCTTCGCACTTGGTATCGTTGCCTTGCCGGTCTTTTCGAATTAGCTCGGTCTAGTTCGGTCTGAAATTAACGAGTTGATCAGGTTTTAGACCAAAATTTAAGAAAAAGTTAAAATGATATCGAGAACTTGATCAAAATTTAAATTAAATTTAATTCGGCTTAATAAGTAAGCCGTGCATAATATCTACATAGTCAAAATCTAATTATCATCATTATGTTAGATTCAACAACATCATTAAGTTGACAGGAATAGATTTGAAAGGGAGATGGGATAAGGAACTAAATGTGTAATTGCAGGCACTATAAAGATGGTGTTGTACTGATGTTTTGCTGTTGTTTATCTTCTGTCCTATCTTCCTAAGTTTGGATTCCAGAAAACCATCATTTTCACCCAAAACAGTGGGCCAGCTGATTAATGTTGGAAGCTGTAAGATTTTGTTTAGCCTAAGAGATCGTTAGTACTATGTTTTTCACTGTTTGCATCCCCAAGAAGTCATACCTACTACCATCACAAAACAAGGAACACAGTGTATTACATGTTTGCATTACGTAATTTATAAATTATTAATTTATTTCACCCATAAAAATATCAGGTAAAAAATATTTTAAAAAACTTTAAAACTATCATTTTTATAACTTTTATAATTTAGTATTTTTATTTTTTTTAAATAACAAAACATGCATAATACAAATATTATACGTAAAAAATTAAATATTATTAATACGAGAGCTCTGTTCAACTTTTAATTTTGATTCGAACCAGTTCAATATAATTAAATTAACAATTTTAGCAAAAATTTAAGAGATGAGAATGTTTTAAAAGTTAAAAAAATACAAAATGTTAAGTGACCGTTTCACTACAATAACTTAAGCTGTTGTGTGAGACAAATTTAATTGATTTTATATGTTCACTAACACACCCCCTCAAATGAAAGCCCTTTAGACTTGAAACTTACATAGGCTCACTCTACCTTGTGCTGAATAATAGAAATTCACAACTACTTGGTCACAAAGGCTCTGATATCATACTAAGTGACAATTTCACTATAATAGCTTAAGTTATTCTGTGAGACTAACTTAATTAATTTTATGTATTCACTAACACAAAATTTTTCAATAATTATAAATATTTAGAATTTTTTACAAATTAATTAAATCACAAAAAATTTCATATCTTAATAAAACTATTAAACTATTTTCACTTATTCTTATCATAAATTCTCTCCTAAGTAATATTATTTGAACTTACGATCTTCTGGTCACAAAAAAGTAAAGCATTCTTTATGCATTGTACGGGCTAGTTTCCTCTAAATATATTGTATTTTATTATAATAACATCTTTTTTTGGCAATGGTTTAAAAATTACTTTAGGTAATTATTACTTAATTATTTTTATTGAATAAAAAATTATTTTATAAAAATAGATTTTTAATCATTTAAAATTATATTATCAACCCTTTCTACTTGGGAACATGTGCAGCAACTCAGAACTAGCAGCCTACATAGCCATAACATCAGCACCACATACACTAAAGGAATATAGTACATGAAATGGTACTGTGGATATGATTTTATTAGCAAGTTTGTTCCAACAAACCCTTTTTTAAATTATTATTAGAATACTCAGAATGTGGGGATAGTGCTTAGATTCAGAAATTTTGTTTGTTCATAAGTTGGAATTATTGCACTCAAAAAGTGAGTGAGAGACCCATGAAATGATTAAAATATTAAACAAACTAATGCTAAAAATAAGAAATAAATTGTTTTGTTAAATATTAATAATTTACTATTTATGATAGAATATAGTTATTAATAATTACTAAAATTTGGAATTTTTTTTCCTGTATTGTATACCTCTCACTCCCACCATCTTTTGGCTAGACCCACTTTATAATAAAGCAAAAGCAGAGAATAAGAAAAAAAAACTAAGTAAATGAAAGGAAAGGGAAAGAGAAGGAAACATATGCAAAGCTCTCCAACCCCACCTCTCCAACAAAGTTTCTTTCTTTCTTTCTCTTCTTGAGAGAGCACAGTCTCAAACTTTCTTGAACCTCATCTGAGAAAGCAAGGCAGGACTCTTAAAGGACTTGTTTGGGTGCATAAACTAGGAAATATGAGTGAGTGAAGAAGGAAAGTGAAAGGAAAAGGAAGAAGAAAAAAAAAGTTTGTTTTTTTTTTGGTTTCTTCTTTGAGTTGTTTGTTTTTGAAGTTATGAACTGAAGTTTGATTGCAGAGAGAGGTTGGTGGTGTTGCTCATCATCAGTAAACTAATGATGGGAGGAAAACCTAGCTGGTGGAGCATGCATCCACCTTCTCAACAACCTTCCGCTTTGTTATCTTCATCTCCATCTTTCTTGCCTCCTCCTCAGTATTTGCTTGGATCTTCTTCACTTCCTTTCAGTCCTTTGCCTGAGAATAACCAAGAACTTCCTCATCAGTCATGGAGTCAACTGCTCATGTAACTCTCCTTCTTAACAACTTACACATCAGAATTCTTGTATGACGTGGTTAAATCACTTACACCATATACCTTACTGTGATTGGTTTTTCCAGGGGTGGTTTTCCAGGTTATGAAGACAGATTGGCTCTAAGTCAGTTTCAGTCCAAAAAGTTGGAGAACTGGGAAGACCTGAATCCAAGAGTTACTGTAGTTAGTGATGTAAAACAAGAGGTTTCACACTATAGAAACATGTATGGTGTTCATGTAGACGAAGAGTTTCTAGCACCTCATAGCAGACCTGGTTGGTCACCTGCAACTATGCTAGTCTCTTCCCCTAGGTCTTGTGTTACAAGTTTAAGCAACAGTATACTCGACTTCGCTTACAACAACAAAGCAGATGGAAAACATCAACATCCAGATCAATCATCTGAGGTAAGAACAGATGATAACCAAAAAAATGAAAAAAAAAATACTTTCCTTTTTAAAAAAAAGAATCCATCTTTTTCCTGATTTGCATATAAGAATTCTTTTGAATCATGAGTTTTCTTCAACCTATCTAATATCTTCATTTGGGTTTTTATTATCTTCTTCTCTTGGTTTATGTTTTCCATAGTGTGACAGTACAGCCACTGGTGGAGTTTGTAAGAAAGCTAGGGTTCTTCAGCCATCTTCAAGCCAACCACCTTTGAAGGTAAGTGACATCCTTTCTTTCACATCTCTCTCAAATTATGTGTTGTGACTACTGACTTCCCTGTCTGCGGCTGTGGGAGTTTAATGTCTTTTTTGATTGTTTACTTCTTAGAGCATGTGTGATTCTTCTGCTATGTTCCATCTATCTATATAAATATAAATATATATATATATATATATATATATAAATATATAATCTTATAACAAAACCTAGTGATATCTATTCATTTCTATATGTTACTATACTGAACCAGGTGAGGAAGGAGAAACTTGGTGACAGAATCACAGCCCTTCACCAGCTAGTTTCTCCATTTGGAAAGGTAATAAATACATTGAAACTCACAGATTCACTAAGAAACAAGCAGTTCATTGTTTTCTGCAATACTGCAGGTTTTTGTTTTTTCTTTCTTTCCCTTTATCTTTGGTCCCTTGGCTCTTCCTTCTAACATTTGAAGGAAGAACAAAGTTTAAAAATGATAACTAACTTGGGGTGTGTTTGATGTGTTTTCCTTTTTTTCTTCTTCTTCTTCTTCCTTTTGCAGACTGACACAGCTTCTGTCTTATTAGAGGCCATTGGGTATATCAGATTCCTACAGGGTCAAATTGAGGTGATGTTTCTTCCACATTTTGAACTCTGCATGCTACTCAGAATCAATCAGTGATAAGAAGCATGCAGTTAAAGTGCTCCATTATTCAAGTTTTTTCTAACCATTCTTTGGTTGTGAAAGTTAAAAAAATCTTACATATATTCTTTTCTTTTTTTTCCTTTTCCTCTCAGGCTCTTAGTTCCCCTTACATGGGCACTCCATCATCAAAAATGGGAAACCAACAGTCTGTAAGTACATAAATATGCACAGTTACACACACACACATATGTATAAATCCACTTTTCACTTACCAATGCAAGACCAAGATCCTATAATTGTGACTGAAAATATAGATAAAGCAAGAGTAGAGAACTACGTTTGTTAGGTTCTAGTACAAAGGAGACGTGTATGCACTTGAGACACATACTTTATTGGATCCATCACCCTCCAATCCATAAAAGCAATCTCAGGAAGAGCTTTGTGTACAGAAAGCATCAATAAACTATCATATTATCCATAAAGAGTAGGCAGAGATAGAACAAGGTTTCCAGCTTTATGCACCTTTATCTGAAAGAAAGTAGATATAAAACATAATTTGGGACTACTTAAAAGGTTATTTTGGAATCAAAAAGAGAGTTAGGGATGATGAAAATATTGTTTTTTATATAACCCTTCTTTTCTTTTTCTGCCTAGCTATTGCTGAAAACAGAAAAATACTCCTCTTAATAACAAATTATAACTTTTTTGCAGCATGTCCAAGATAATCCAAAGGACTTGAGGAGTAGAGGGTTGTGCTTGGTTCCTGTGTCTTGTACCCAACATGTTGGAAGTGAAAATGGTGCTGACTACTGGGCTTCAGCCATGGACAGAGAGTTCTGATCAGACAATGTTACGCTTGGAAATGTCTGTGAATGATATATAACATCACGAGCAGTCAATCTGCTGCAATCCAAGGCTGACTGCTCATGATGCTATAGATTTCAGAGAATTGGAATGAGTGTCCATAAACTGAATCCTTGTACCATCTCTATCCCTAAGATAATCATGTTCTTCCATAATGTATCCTTGTTTTAAGGGCCTCATGTTTATGCGCGGTTTGATTGGAGTTTATTCATCTCAAAAACAGTTTGTTTAGTTAGAAGGTGACATTCTTTAGTCTTTTATTGTGGGAAGAAGAATGATAAACCCTACTTCATATCTTTCAAATATAAGCATTGGGTTTACATATCGAATTTGCAGTCTTAATTTGTATTGCATCATCTTCTTCTTTTTTTAAAAAAATTTCATTGTCAAATTAGTGTTAAATTTATGAAAAATAGAAAATTAGTGATAATCAGAAAATATACATTCTTGGATTACTTGGTAATGTTCATAGTATTAGGATAAACAAAAAATTAGAATTTTTAAGAGTAAAAAAGTAGTCTACAAAATTAAAAATTAATTTTTAAGAAATAAGAACAACTTATATTAATTGGGATTCATATTAAATAATAAAAAAAAGCAAATAATTAACTTTTTTATGTGATGTGATTTTAATTTAATTAAATTTATTATAAGTTCTTATTTAAATTATTCAGTAAGAAGAACATAAACTTTATCTTCTCTATTGGTAGGTTGAATATATAATATACAATATTCTATAAAGAAGCAAAGAAAATTTATTGAAGAAGATAAGAACATTAAGTTCTATAACAATACATAGCCTCAGTCATTAAAATCACCATTTATATAGCGTCTCAAAGACTAAAGAAGATAACATAAACTTAGAGAGAACTAATTAGACTCTATTAGGGTTGACAAAATTAGGTCTTGCTCGAGATTTATTAAATTTTTAAATAGATCCGACTTCAACTTAAAACTAGTTTAGGCTCGAGTTGTTAATGCTTGAATACGAATTAATAGAACTTCGCGTTAAACCAAAAGGTTTTAGAATTTTTTAAAATTTGAAGCTAAATTTAATCGTATTAAGTTTAAAATTTGGCCTAAAGTTTAATTTTAAATTTAATTTAAAACTCGAGCAACTCCAACTTTAACCATTACCTTCATGTGCGAGCTAGTTAGGTCTATCTGGACCAAAATATCAACTCTAACCCTATAATGTCACAATAAATAGAATAAGAATATAACATTGGCGACAACGAGGAATGACCTAAATGGTGTAAACTCATCACTTTAAGGCTCTCCCTTACAGGAGGTCTTGAGTTTGAGTAACACAAAAAGATAAGAAATGGAAAATCTTCCTTATTGATGATCCTCTAACCTCCTGGACAAAGATTCTTAATCGGATCAATTACGAATGTCTTGCTTCCAGCTGTAGTGTGAGAGTTGAAGCTATTAGGGAACCCCAAAGCTGCTGGAAATCTGATGCTGAGCAGAGCCAGTGACCAATCAGCAGTTGACTAATCAAGTATGTGACGATTCTTTGTGCGTAGAAGTGTACGGGCTATGTAGGAATACGAGGGATCTTGGAGTTCTAGATTTACTTCCTCTAATGCTCTTATAGTGGAGTCTTAGGAATTTAAGGTTAGTCCGACTAAGTTGAGATATCTAAAGTAATAATAAAAAAAAGAATATAATGAAAATGTTTTCAAAGAATAATTCGCACTCCCTAACCTTATGGCTAAAGGGTACTTTTGTTTTTTTTGTTTTTTTCCAGGAACACTCATCATAGCAATACATATTTGTTCCTTGGCCATGTCCTCTGCTGTCAGTAAGAAGACAAGAAAGAAGAGAACAACTATGGAATAAAAAAGGTTTAAAACCAAAGTCATGGCAGGCACTCATTGTGTATTTGGTCCACAGCTTCACAGGCTCCTTCCTTTTGTCCATATGTATCACTCGTAATCATGACGTTATATATTGCATCACACTTGCTGATAATTAGCAGAACCTAAGAGATGAGGGTTCTCTGCAATTTGTAATCCGAAAGGTACATAAGATTCAGTGAAGAAACAGACAGAAGCCACAACGTTAATGCCTATACAAATATAGCACAGTTGTAAAGTCTATCTTAACTCTTACTAGGAGGCTTGATAGTGATTATTTAGGAATAAAATAGATTATATTATTTAGTTTAGTTTTTTTTAATTTTTTAGTAATGATATAATGCTTATGTTTAGTTTAAAAATATAAATTTAGAATGATAAAGAAATAACTAACAAAAGACTAAAATATTAATTAATCCCCACTAACTATATTATTATTATTATTATTAAGTAATTATGTGGATTCTTTAAGGATATTTTAATCCAAAAAGTCCTCATTTTTATTCCTACCTACTTGAAATAGATAAAGATAGGGAGAAGATATGTTTACTTAGTCCCCAAACTCAAGGAATAAGTAAACCCTTAGATTATATATTCTGTATATTTTCTTCATCAAACAAGGGAATATCCTGTTACTAAGCATAAATCAGGAATGAAATGATGATTTCAGTCAACCAAACATCCCATAACTATATCTATGGAGTTCTTTGTACGTGGGATTTTCCAATTTTATGATCTTGTTTGGGAATTTGTATAATGATTTTATAGGAATTGTGAATGCCAATTGAGGGAAAATTATTGTGCATGTGAGATATATTTTTAATTATGATGCAATAAAATTTCATTTTAAAAATAGGTTTTAATAACTTTTAAACTTTTTTAAAAATAAAATATAGATTTTTTATATGTAATATGTTATAATAAAGTGTTAATTTCTTATGTAATTCTATAAATAACTTGTTAAAAATTATGTAATTATATATTTTTATCTTATTTTAATATAAAAGATGTATACTTTTATTTGTGAACGTAAGTCACATCAATTAATTAAATTACATAAAATACGAGGGTCGGAGAAGGGTCATCAATGTATGCAGTTTTTTGTGATTTTTATAAAGAAGTTATTTTTGTGATTTGAATCCCTTATGATTACAAAGGAACAATTTTTATCAGTTGCTCCAAGGCTCCCACTTTAGGAAATTGCTAGGCAGCGTGGTGTTCTTGGTTCCAGGGTAATACTAATGTTTCATTTTTCTCATCTTTGTCTAATAATTTTGACATTCATGCTAGTTCTTGTTTGATTTTAGTAAAATTTTTTATTTTTGATATAAATTTGTAGAATTTCATACTTGAAAAGCTATTGAATTTTCTTAAAAATACTTTATTTTTTGAGAAAACAAAGAGAAAGTTAAGAGTCATTTATGAGTATCTATAAGTTTGATTAATCTTCTATAGTAAGTTGTGTTAAAGCTTTCACATCAGATTATCTGATAACATTGATCTCTTGAAACAATTGAGAAGTGTGAAAGGAGAACCTTAGACAAGCTCTTCAATTTTATACTCTATTTGTTGAATTAATTGTACAGAAGTTGTGGAGTAATTCAGACAACCCTTGGTCAGAGGGCACACGATGATAAAAGTAAACACAAGCAGGGGGGGGGGGGGGGGGGGGGGGGGGGGGGGG
>JAOSBK010000005.1:3037047-3053134 GCA_027568895.1 Erythroxylum shatona | reverse complement strand
CCTCTTGCTAAAAAGAAGACACACACACATACATACACAATATAATGCAAAAATTTAAAAGTTAAAGAGAGAGAAGAAGTACGTAGTCCATGTATACTGTTTTGCAATTTCTTTCGATTCATATAATAAACAGATTCTACTTAACAAATAAAAACAATAGAAGCCTGTCAGACGATAAAGCCTTTTAAATGACAAGAGCCTGTTAGGTGATAAGTGTCTTTTATGGGATAGGACCTTGCTTAAACGAAAGGAACCTACTAAATGATAACTCCTGTTAAACAATTTAAAAATATAAGGCACCTGTTAAGACTGAAAGGAACCTCTTGCAAGTTAAAAACAGAAGGAGCCTCTTGCTAAAAAGAAGACACACACACATACATACACAATATAATGCGAAAATTTAAAAGTTAAAGAGAGAGAAGAAGTACGTAGTCCATGTATACTGTTTTGGTTTTCAACTCATGCCTACGTCCAGTCTTCAAGTATCCAACTTGAGTATTTCACTATAAGAAGCTGAGTATTAAATTTGACGAGCTTCTCCAAGCTCACGAGTACATATTTTTCAAAGTTCTCCAACCTTTCACACTTGAAGTGTATAACAAGCTTCTAAAAACTCGTAGAAAAATAAAATGTAAAATCAAAAGTAAGTTCTCAAATAACAATTTCTCTCTTGATAGAGTGATTTCACTTTCTAATATATAATAATAATGATATGAATCTCAAGAAGATAGATGTTGCTCAAATGTTTCGAATGTCTGTGTATGCTCATTGCTTCACAAGTGCTATTGCTCTTATTTAAATAGTCAATTTCTTCAACTAGCCGTTGCTTCATCTTAATTCTAAGTTGACTTTGGATTTTCAATATTATCTTTCCTGGAACAAAAATTGTCGGAGTTAATTGTTCGAAAAGGTAAGATTTTTCTGGATGTTAATAAGGAAAGTTTACTCAAAAGGTTTCTGTAAGACAGGAAGCAATTTTTCTATGATTTTATTTCCTTAAAAATATCGTTATCTATGCAAGGAAATAAATCTAATTTGAATTTTGAAATATTTCATCAAAATCGTTAAATATAAACCTTAAGCTAACAATCTCTCCTTTTTTGATGATGACAAGTAATAATAGATATATTTTTCAAAATTCAAAGAGATACTAGATGATTTCGAAAGACACATGTGACTTTTATATATCAGACATAATTAGAAGGAGTTTGTCTCTTAAGAAAGGAATCTATCATTTATATATCACAAATTTTCACAAGTTCAACAGCAGAATCAATCACATATATATTCGAGGTAGCATTAAGAAATATGTATTGAGAAATATATCATCATATATGCAGAAATATGCAAAAAAAATATCAATCATAAACTCTCCCCCTTTGTCATTATAAAAAATAATAGAGCATAGGGAGGAAGGAACTATGACAAGTTCAAATAAGCCAGGCAGAAAAGAATAGTAACGGAGTTAATGAAAGGATTCAAAGATTTTTCTCAACAAAATATGCATGTCAAGAAGCTGATTTTGCATTTGGTCTAGATTAGGATCTAAGTTTTCTTTCAGATCTTTTGTCTACCCAGACATTTTTTTGCAATTTGTATCCAAATTGATAGGGAATGGAAGGGTGACTCTTAACTGGTGCATACTAATTCAGATTTGCGAAAGGAACTCCATAAAGGTTGAAAATCTTGGTGAGCAACATCCCATAAAGTAGGCAATCGATGATATTCTTATGATTCCCTTTATCCACCATGAACCTCAAGATCATAGCTGGAAGATTCATTATGTTCCCTTTTAGCAAATTATACTCCATATATATGTCCAGGAGGCTGCACCTTTCAACTAAATTACTCATGGGAAATATTTAAGTAGTTGAAAAAGATGAAAGACATCCTGGTATTAAGTCTAATTGCCTGCTATAGGGTCTCCCGTCTTAGGTGTTCTTAGCATGAAGACAAATGGATTTGACAACTTCAACTAACTCCAGATCATCAACATCCCAATTATGACAGAGAAAATTAGTTCTCCCTATAGGAGCTACTTCCAATATACCTCCTTAAGTTTCTTCATAAATTAAAATTTTACATTCATGCACCCATGAGACAATGAATAACTTTTCATTAATTTCTTCCTTTTTCATGTGTGTGTAAAATATTCGGACTAGCTCATCACATACTGTCTCATCTAATTTCAGAAAATTTTCCCAACTGATGGCAACAAAGTAAGGAGAGATGGGTATATTTATGTCATCAATCATCATAAGAGGCAAGATCCGCCTAGCAACCACCTTTCTTTCCTTATATTGTGTCTTATAGCGGACTTCAACTTCCATTGATTTCTTACATTTTTGGTGGTATTGATGTCTTTCCTTACTTGTGTGCAGCTATATTTATTTTCTTTGCCTTTTTTCTTTGGAAAATTTCTCTTCTTGAGGCAACTCTTTTCTATCAAAAGGGTCCTTAATAGTATCTTTAGTTACAGGTGCTTTGCCTTTCTTTATTTTTTCCCTTTGTCTTTTTCTGGCTTCTTCTTTCTCTTTCTTTTCATCATCCGTGGTTTCTTTTTGTTCAGAACTTTTCTTGGTTTGTTTTGCAAGACTCCTCTGGTCCATTGTCATCTAATAATCCCAGTAGATTCTTCATCTGAATCATTTTCATTTGTAATCCAATGCACTTCAGGCATTTTCTTCTCCTGAGGTTTAGAGGAGAAAGGTTCAGTAATATGAGCTTCACCATAGTTAATAGAAGAAGTTAGGGTTTTCTTTTGTACTTTTGATTTTTTTTTCTTGTCATTATAGAAGAGAGACCAGAAGAGAAAGAGTAATCAGTTGCATATCTTTTTGACAGACATGTACGAAGAGTTGTCAAACTGTGCGCATGTTTTTGAAAGAGCTGAAACGACGCCAGGAATGATTCCCTATTTTTAGGACACGTGTTATTAGAATGTCAACCCGAGAGAAGTCTTCTAAAAAAAGATGAGCCTTCTAATCTAGAAGAAACCTACTAACCTAAGAGGGGGCTTCCAAACTAAGAGGAGCCTTCTAAACTCTAAAGAGCCCACTAAACTAAGAGAGAGTTTCTAAAGAAACAGAATAGAAGGAGCTTGTTAAACAAAATGTAAAGACAAGTAGCAGAGAATATTCATGTAGAAATAATATCAGAGAGTTTACACATACCAAGCTCTTTTCCTAACACGCAAAATCTATCTTCAGAGAGTGGCTTGGTGAAGATGTTAGCTACTTGATTCTCAGTATTAACATGCAAAAGATCAATGGTTTCTTCTAAAATATGATTTCTAAGAAAATGATATTTGATTTCTATATTCTTAGTCCTAAAATGATGCACAGGACTTTTAGAAAGATTTATAGCATTAGTGTTATCACAAAATATAGGAATATGAGAAAAATTTAGAGAAATATCCTATAGTTGATGCTTCATTCGTAAGATTTGAGCTCAACAACTGGAAGATGCTATGTATTCCGCTCCAGTCATCAAAAGCGCTATGCAATTTTGCTTTTTGCAGGACTAAGATACTAGACGTCCCCAAAGAAATTGACGGTGACTACTTGTGCTTTTTCGATCGACTTTGTCACCTGCATAATCTGCATCACAATAGCCCATTATGTCAAAGGAATCAGTTTTTGGATACCATAGTCCAAAATCTATAGTTTCGAGGAGATATCGAAAGATTTTTTTAACTGCTTTAAGGTGACTTTCTTTTGGATTTGATTGAAAGCATGGGCAAAGACACACACTAAACATAATGTTTGGTTTTGCTCTTGTAAGATATAGTAGTGATCCAATCATTATTCTATACTTTGTCTCATCCGTAGCTTTGCCTTCTTCGTCTTTATCAAGTTTAGTTATAGTGTATATGAGAGTACACATTAGTTTGACATTCTCAAAATGATATTTCTTGATGAGTTCTTTTGTATATTTATCTTGGCTAATGAAGATTTTTTTTCCTGTTTGTCTAATTTGTAATTCGAGAAAGAATGATAATTCTCCCATTATGCTCATTTCAAATTCCCCTTGCATTAATATTGAGATTTCTTCACAGAAGTATAGATTACTGGCACCAAATATTATGTCATCAATATGAATTTGCACTATAAGTAAATCATGCTCCTTTCTCTTAATAAATACGATTTTATCGACTTTTCTTCTTTCAAAGTTATTCTCAAGCAGAAAGTTACTTAACCTCTCATACCATGCTTGAGAAGCCTGCTTTAAACTATACAGAGCTTTGGTTAACTTCATCACGTAATCCGGATGGTTTTCATCTTCAAAATCTGGGGGTTGCTTAACAAATACTTCTTCATTAATGTAACCATATAGGAATGTACTTTTAACATCTACTTAGAACAACTTGAAGTTTTTATAGCATGCAAAGGTAAGGTAAATTCTAATCGATTCCAATCTAATAACAGGTGCACAAGTTTTATCAAAATCAATATCTTCCTGTTGATTATAACCTTGAGCTACAAGTCTAGCTTTGTTTCTTACCACCTTACCATTTTCGTCAAGTTTTTGTTTCAAAATACCTACCGAATCTCAATGATTGACTTGTTTTGAGGACTAGGTACCAGATTTCAGACTTTGCTTTTGTCAAATTGATTTAGTTCATATTTCATGGCTGAAACCTAGTTTCGTCAGTAAAGGTCTGTTCAATGGTCTTTGTTTCTATTTGTGAGATGAGAGAAACAAAGTTATTCTTGAACGATGATCTTGTTCTTAGACTTTCAGAGGGATCTCCCATAATATATTGATGTGTATCATGATCTCTCCATTCTCTCGGTGTTTTTCGTTGCATAAGCTCATATTGAGATGAAGGAGCTTGCTCTATTTTAACTTCAGAGGGGCCTTCTTGATTTTGTAATTCTGAAGGTATCATATGTGTAGTTTGATTCTTCGATGTATTTTTAGGTATTAATGGATGGTTTTCATCATTTAAGTTAGTTGCTGTTGTTGAAGATAATGCTTTATTAAATACCACACGTATCGATTCTTCTATCTTCTTTGTTCTTTTATTATATACTTTGAATCCTTTACTAGTGGTACTGTAGCCCAAAAAGATAATTTCGTCTGATCTCACATTGAACTTTTCAAGGTTGTCTTTTCCATTGTTTAGAACGAAATACTTGTAGCCAAATGCTTGAAAGTGAGCAGCATTTAGTTTTGTTCCTTTCCACAACTTATAGTGGGTCTTTTTCAAAATAGGTCTTATGAGGTACCTGTTGAGTATATAACAAGTGGTTGACATAACTTCTGCCTAGTAACCATTAAGTTGGCTACTTTCGTATAACATGTTCTAGCCACATTTACGAGAGTTCTGTTCTTTCTCTTAACAACTCCATTTTGCTGAGGAGTCCTTAGGCATCAGAAGTTGTGAGTTATACCATTTTCGTTACAGAAGTCTTCAAATTTTCTGTTATCAAAATTTCCTCTATGATCACTTCAAATCGATGTAATGCAGTACCCTTTTTTAGTCTAAACTTTCCTGCAAAACTTCTCAAAGACTTCAAAAGTATCATCTTTGATAGAAAATAAACTCATTTAAATCTGGAAAAATTATCTACTATAACAAAACCGTAATGTTTGCCACCAAAACTTTGAGTCCTCTTAGGACCAAAAAATCCATGTGCACTAGTTTAAATGGCTGGTTAGTAGTCACAATATTTTTAGGAGGGAAGTTGCTTCTGATTTGTTTTCCTTTTAAACAAGCTTCATAAACCTGATTGCTTTCAAATTTCAAAATCGACAGTCCTCTTACTAACTCATGTTTGGACAATTTTGATAAAATGTTTATGTTAGCATGTCTAAATCTTCTGTGCCAGATAAGTTAATTCTTTTCTATTGAGACAAAACATTTGTCACTTTGAGAAGATATATCTTTCAATTGAATATAATATATATTCTGATTTCTAGGACTAATGAATAAAATATTATTATTAAAATTGCCAATTATTTTACAATATGATGCATAAAAAATAACACTGTAACCTTTATCACATAATTGACTTACGCTAAGTAAGTTATGTTTCAATCTATCAACAAAAAGAACATTATCAATAGAAGCAAAGTTAGAATTGTCAATTTTACCAATTCCGATTACCTTTGCCTTGTTTTTATTGACAAAGACAACATTACCTTCGTCTTTCCTTTCAATATAGTTGAAATATGATATTTCACCTGTTATGTATCTTGAACAAATGCTATAAACTATCCATTGATTTTCCTTTGTCTTCGTTTTAAAGCATATATGCAAAGTGTATTATCTCATTTTTGGTATCCAAATCTTTCTGGGTCTTTTCACATTAGTAGTTTTACTTTTCGATCTCTATACATACATTTGAGATTGTTTTTTATTTTTCAAAAGTAACAAGAGTGACTAATATGATCATGTCTACCACAATAATAGCACAAAACAGATGAATGATAGTTGTTATGATTTTTGTTACTTACCAGGTTCATGTTGTTTTGGTTATAACTATTGCTGGATTTAATAAAGAAGTTTTTGTATAACCTGATATTGTTGTTTTCATCTATTCCAACCTTATTAAAAACACATTTACAACTCCCAAGTAATGCATCAAGATTGTTTCTTCCATTAATAAAATTAGCAAGATTGTTTTCAAGAGAAACAATTTTCTTAGCACATTTTTTTTTCGAGTTTTAAAGCAGTAACTTGCTCCTCTAATTGTTTTATCTTAGCATATTCATTTTCAAGTAATGAGTTTTCTAACTGAATTATTTTTTGTTCCAAACATTCTTTTTTAGAAATTGTTTGTTATTATCATTTTCAAGAGAAGTGACTTTAGACAACAAAACTTTGTTTTTTGATTCTAATAATTTACTCTTATTCGTTAAAGATTCATCATTATTTTTTTTACTTCTCAACCTTTTTGAAATACTACATTATTGATTTTTTTTACTGATCATATAAGTCATGATATGCATCTCTCAGTTAATCAATTTCAATATCAGAGTCAGAATAACATACCTCATCATCTCTAATTCAGCCATAAAGCAAACATTGTTGACTTCCTCAGGCTCTTCTTCTCCAAAGTTATCAAAATCCTCATCTGACCAAATTGCAGTCATAACATGCATTTTGGGTTTTCTGTTTTCTATCTTTTCCTTTTGAAGAAGAGGACATTCTGGTCTTGTGTGTCCAGGCTTCTTGTAGTGATATCATATGATTTGATTATTTTGTGTATTATTATTGGCATTGTTGCCTTTTGATAGGAACCTGTTATTTCCAATTTTCTTATTGCCTTCTCTTTTCTTCATAAGCTTCTTTTTGTTGAAGCGAGCATATTTTCTGACCATGAACTTAAATTCGTCATCTTCATCCATTTGTAACTCAATATCACTTTCATCATCATTTGATGGATTTGATTCGTCATCTGCTTTTAGTGTCATTTCTCTTCTATATGAGGATCCTTCATCTCGCCTAAGCTCGAATTTATGAATCATTAAGTTTCCTCTTAACTAGTCAAGTGAGATTGTATCGAAATCTTTTGCGATTTCCAAATTTGTCACTTTAGGTCTCCATTTTTTTGGTAATGATCTTAGAATTTTTGTTACCAGCTCGTCATTTGGAAATATCTTGCCCAAGTTTTTCAAGGCAGTGATGACATTGTTGAAACATCAGAAGAATTCGTCTATTATTTCTCCCTATTTCATGCAAATAGTCTTATATTGATGCACTAAAAGACTCATTCTATGTTTCTTTACCTCATTCGTTCTTTCAAAAGTAACTTGAAGCCTATCCCACGTTTCTTTTGATGTAGAATAGTAAGATATCTTTTTGTACTCTTTTGGAGATAGTGCACAGATCAAATGATGCCTTGCTTTGGCATTTACCTGTGCATTTCTTCTATCGACATCAGTCCACACTTCTACGTTGTTAGTAGCAGTAGGTGTAGTTCCAACTTTGATAGGTTGCCAGATATTGATATCCACCGATTGAAGATAGATGGTCATTTTCTCTTTCTAATAGGAGTAGTTATTTCCATTAAAGTAAGGAGGCTTTGAGACGGATTGTTCTTCAAGGCTTCTTAAGTTGTTTGCCATGATCTATCATATGTTATAAAACATAGTAAATGTGAAACTTCGCTTTGATACTAATTGATAAAGCAAATACATGCAAGAGGGGCGAATTGTTTGTAAATAAAAATTGCAAGTTCTTTCAATTCGTATAATAAACATATCGTAGTTAATAAATAAAAACAACATGAGCCTATCAGAAAATAAAGCCTTTTAAACGACAGGAGCCTGTTAGGCGATAGGAGCTTTTTATGAGACAGGACCCTGCTTAAACGAAAGGAGCCTATTGAATGATAACTCCTATTAAAACAATTTAAAAATATAAGGTGCTTGTTAAAACTGAAAAGAACCTCTTGCAAGTTGAAAACAGAAGGAGCCTCTTATAAAAGTGAAGGAGCATCTTACTAGAAAAAACACACACACAATTAATATAATGTGAAAATTTAAAAGTTAAAGAGAGAGAGAAAGCCACAGTTGATTTATACCGATTCAGCCTATAATCTAAGCTTACGTCCAGTCCAAATTGAGGATTTCACTATAAGAATCCGAGTATTAAATTTGACGAGCCTCTCCAAACTTACAAGTACATATTTTTTAAGGTTCTCTAACATTCCACACTCAAAGTGTATAACAAGCTTCTAAAAGCTTAAAGAAAAATAAAATGTAAAATCAAAAATAAGTTCTCAAATAACAATTTCTCTCTCGATGAAGTGATTTCACTTTTTAAGACACAATAAGAATGATATGACTCTCAAGAAGATAGCTGCTGCTCAAATGTTTCGAAAGTCTGTATATACTCGTTGCTTTACAAGTGTTGTTGCTCTTTTTTAAATAATCAAATTCTTCAACTAGTCGTTGCTTTATCTTAATTCTGAGTTGACTTTGAATTTTCAATATCATCTCTGTTGGAACCAAAATTTTCAAAACTAATTATTCAAAAAGGTAAAATCCTCCCGGATGTTAATAAGGAAAGTTTATTAAGAAGATTCCAGTAAGACAGGAAGTATTTTTCTTATGATTTTATTTCCTTAAAAAATACCGTTATCTATACAAGGAAATAAATCTAATTTGAATTTTGAAATATTATATAGTTATCATCAAAATCGTTAAATATAAACCTTGAGTTAACACACGAGGATAACAAAATTCAAGATACGTGACGTTATTCTACTACATGAATCAAAAAAGGTTTATTTCGTTATGACTCTTAAGCTCCTAGAATATTTCACTATTAAGTCTCAAGGGAGCTGCATCATGAGTTTCCAACCTATATATCAGTCAAGTAGTTTATAGAACAAAATTTCATAAGAGGGCAAAGATAAACAAAGAATAACTGTAGTTTAGATTTCAGATATACTAGTAGAGACACAACTCATTCTTCTCTTTTTGAGCGACAATTCTCAAAGCCTGCCTTTTAGAAATCTAAACTAACCAATATTTTTCCATTTAACTTAGAACTTAAATATGATCTATAGTCCAAGGCTTTTTGATATACGAGATCCTCACGAAGAAGCAAGCATATAATGTACTTATCTTTTTGTAAGATTGGTCCTTACACTATTCAAGAATTCTTGAGTGAACCACCCAACTTTGTTGATATAAGAAAAAAAAAAAACAGATTGGAGTTTCAACTCTTTTAGGTATAGAATTATTTCATTTATAAATTTTTGTTATCTCAGTTTTACAAATAGATCCATTCATATGGAACTAATTCTCTCCTAACTCATAACTAATGTAAATTTATTTGGGTCACTTCATAAATTACTATTTGTCTGACTCAAATTCATAAATTTTTGTTTATTGAAATTGTTTAACCTTGAACTCGTAAAAGGAGCCTGCTCTATTTTAACTTCAGAGGGGCCTTCTTGATTTTGTAATTCTGAAGGTATCGTATGTGTAGTTTGATTCTTCAATGTATTTTTAGGTACTAATGGATGCTCTTGATCATTTGAGTCAGTTGCTGTTGTTTAAGGTAACGCTTCATCAAATACTACACGTATCGATTCTTCTATCTTCTTTGTTCTTTTATTATATACTATGAATCCTTTATTAGCGGTATTGTAGCCCAAAAAAATAGTTTCGTCTGATCTCACATCGAACTTTCCAACGTTGTCTTTTCTATTGTTTAGAACGAAACACTTGCAGCCAAATGCTCGAAAGTAAGCAACATTTAGTTTTATTCCTTTCCACAACTTATAGGGGATCTTTTTGAAGATAGGTCTTATGAGGTACCTATTGAGTATGTAATAAGTGGTTGACATAACTTCTGCTCAGTAACCATGAAGTAGGCTACTTTCGTATAACATGTTCTAGCCACATCTACGAGAGTTCTGTTCTTTCTCTTAATAACTCTATTTTGCTGAAGTGTCCTTGGGCATCAAAAGTTGTGAGTTATACCATTTTCGTTACAGAAGTCTTCAAATTTTCTATTATCAAAATCTCTTCCATGATCGCTTCGAGTTGATGTCATGCAGTATCCTTTTTCAGTCTAAACTTTCTTGCAAAACTTCTCAAAGACTTCAAAAGTATCATCTTTATTTGATAGAAAATAAACTCATGTAAATCTAGAAAAAATATTTACTATAACAAAACCGTAATGTTTGTCACCAAAACTTTGAGTCCACTTAGGACCAAAAAATCCATATGCACGAGTTTAAATGGCTGGTTAGTAGTCACAATATTTTTAGGAGGGAAGCTGCTTCTGATTTGTTTTCCTTTTAAACAAGCTTCATAAACTTGATTGCTCTCAAATTTCAAATTCGATAGTCCTCTTACTAACTCATGTTTAGACAATTTTGACAAAATGTTCATGATAGCATGTCCAAATCTTTTGTTCCAGGTAAGTTAATTATTTTCTATTGAGACAAGACATTGGTCACTTTGAGAAGATATATGTTTCAATTGAATATAATATATATTCTGATTTCTAGGACTAATGAATATAGTATTATTATTAAAATTGCCAATTATTTTACAATGTGATGCATAAAAAATAACTCTGTAACCTTTATCACATAATTGACTTATGCTGAGTAAGTTATGTTTCAATCTATCAACAAAAAAAAACATTATCAATAGAAGCAAAGTTAGAATTGTCGATTTTACCAATTTTGATCACCTTTGCCTTGTTTTATTGGCAAAGATAACATTACCTTCGTCTTTCCTTTCAATATAGTTGAAATGTGATATTTCACCTGTCATGTATCTAGAACAACTACTATAAACTATCTATTGATTTTCTTTTGTCTTCGTTTTAAAGCATATCTGTAGAGTGTATTATCTCATTTTTGGTACTCAAATCTTTATGGGTCTTTTCACATTAGTAGTTTTACCTTTCGATCTCTATACATACATTTGAGATTGTTTTTTTTTTCAAAAGTAACAAGAGTAACTAATATGATCATATCTACCACAATAATAGCACAAAACAGATGAATGATAGTTGTTATGATTTTTGCTACTTACTAGGTTCCGACTGTTTTGGTTATAACTACTGCTGGATTTAACAAAAAAGTTTTTGTATAACCTGATATTGTTATTTTCATCTATTCTAGCCTTATTAAAAACACATTTATAACTCTCAAGTAATGCATCAAGATTGTTTCTTCCATTAACAAAATTAGCAAGATTGTTTTCAAGAGAAACAATTTTCTTAGCACATTTTTCTTTTTCGAGTTTTAAGGCAACAAGTTTCTCCTCTAATTGTTTTATCTTAGCAAATTCAATTTCAAGTAATGAGTTTTCTAATTGAATTATTTTTTTGTTCCAAACAATCTTTTTCAGAAATTGTTTGTTTATTATCATTTTCAAGAGAAGTGACTTTAGAGAACAAAACTTTGTTTTTTGATTCTAATAATTTACTCTTATTCGTTAAAGATTCATCATTATTTTTTTACTTCTCAACCTTTTTGAAATACTGCACTGTTAATTCTTTATACTGATCTTATAAGTCATGATATACATCTCTCAATTCATCAATTTCAATATCAGAGTCAAAATAATGTACCTCATCATCTCCTGATTAAGTCATAAAGCAAACATTGCTAACTTCCTCAGGCTCTTCTTCTTCAAAGTTATCAAAATCCTAATCTGACCAAGTTGTAGCCATAACATGCTTTTTGGGTTTTCTGTTTTTTGTCTTGTCCTTTTGAAGAAGAGGACATTATGGTCTTGTGTGTTCAGGCTTCTTGTAGTGATAGCATATGATTTGATTATTTTGTGTATTGCTATTGCCGTTGCTGCCTTTTAATAGGAACCTGTTGTTTTCAGTTTTCTTATTTTCTTTTCTTTTCTTCATGAGCTTCTTTTTATAGAAGTTGACATATTTTTTGACCATGAACTTAAATTCGTCATCTTTATCCAGTTGCAACTCAGTATCATTGTCATCATCATTTGATGGATTTGACTTGTCAACTGCTTTTAGTATAATTCCTCTTCTGTATGAGGATCCTTCATCTCGCCTAAGCTCGACTTCATGAATCATTAAATTTCCTTTTAACTAGTCAAGTGAGATTATATCGAAATCTTTTGCGAATTCAAAAGCTGTCACTTTAGGTCTCCATTTTTTGGTAGTGATCTTAGAATTTTTGATACCAGTTCATCATTTGGATATATCTTGCCCAAGTTTTTCAAAGCAACAATGACATTGTTGAAACATCCAAAGAATTCGTCTATTGTTTCTCACTATTTCATGCAAATAGTCTTATACTAAAAAACTTATTCTATGTTTCATTACCTCATTCGTTCCTTCAAAAGTAAATTGAAGCTTGTCCCACGTTTCTTTTGCTGTAGAATATTAAGATATCTTTTCGTACTCTTTTGGAGATAGTGCACAGATTAGATGATGTCCTGCTTTAGCATTTAGCTGTACATTTCTTCTATCAATATCAGTCCACACTTCTACGTTGTCAGTAGCAGGAGGTGTAGTTCCAACATTGATAACATGCTAGATTTCGATATCCACCAATTGAAGATAGATGATCATTCTCTCTTTCAAATAGGAGTAGTTATTTCTATTGAAGTAAGGAGGATTAGAGACGGATTGTTCTTCAAGGCTTCTTAAGTTGTTTGTCATTATCTATTATGTGCTATAGAACATAATAAATGTGAAACCTCATTCTGATACCAAATGATAAAGCCAACATATGTAAGATAGGGGTGAATTGTCTATTAAAAAAGATTTGCAAGTTCTTTCAATTCATATAATAAACATATCGTAGTAAACAAATAAAAACAATAAGAGCCTGTTAGACAATAAAGCCTTTTAAACAACAGGAGCCTGCTAGGTGATAGGAGCCTTTTATGGGATAAGACCTTGCTTAAACAAAAAGAGCCTACTGAATGATAACCTTTGGTAAAATAATTTAAAAATATAAGCTGCCTGTTAAAACTGAAGGGAACTTCTTGCAAGTTGAAAACAAAAGGAGTCTCTTATAAAAGTGAAGGAGCATCTTGCTAAAAAGAACATACACATAATTAATATAATGTGGAAATTTAAAAGTTAAAGAGAGAGAAGAAGGATGTAGTCGATTTATACTAATTCAGCTTACAACCCAAATCTACGTCCAGTCTCCAAGTATCCAACTTGAGTATTTCACTATAAGAATCCGATTATTAAATTTGACGAGCTTTTCCAAGCTCACAAGTACATATTTTTCAAGGTTCTCCAACATTCTATACTTGAATTGTATAACAAGCTTCTAAAAGCTCAAAGAAAAATAAAATGTAAATCAAAAGTAAGTTCTCAAATAACAATTTGTCTCTTGATATAGTGATTTTACTTTATAACACAATAAGAATGATATGACTCTCAAGACGATTAGATGATGTTCAAATGTTTATAAAGTCTGTATATGCTTGTTGCTTCACAAGTGTTGTTGTTCTTCTTTAAATAGTCAATTTCTTCAACTAGTCATTGCTTCATCTTAATTCTGAGTTGACTTTGGATTTTTAATATCATCTTTACTGAAACAAAAATTTTCATAGCTAATTATTCGAAAAGGTAAGATCTTCCTGGATGTTAATAAGGAAAGTTTACTAAAAAGGTTTCTGCAAAACAAGAAGCAATTTTTTATGATTTTATTTCCTTAAAAAATACCGTTATCTATACAAGGAAATAAATCCAATTTGAATTTTGAAATATTATTTAGTTATTATCAAAATCGCTAAATATAAACTTTTAGTTAACACACGAGGATAACAAAATTCAAGGTACGTGACATATTATACTAAATGAATCAAAAAAGGTTTTTCTCGCTATAACTCCGAGGCTCGAAAAATATTTCACTGTTAAGTCTCACAGAAGCTGCATTATAATTTCCAGCGTATATACCAATTAAGTAGTTTATAGAACAAATTTTTATAAGAGGGCAACGATAAATAAAGATTAACTGTAGTTTAGGTTTCAGATATGCTAGTCGAGACACAACTCATTCTTCTCTTTTTGAGCGACAATTCACAAAGCTTACCTTTTAGAAATCTAAACTAACCAGTCTTTTTCCATTTAACATAGAATTTAAATATGATCTATAGTCCAAGACTTTTTAATACACAAGATCCTCATGAAGAAGCAGATATACAATATACTTATCTTTTTGTAAAATTGGTCCTTACATTATTCAAGAATTCTTGAGTGAACCACCTAACATTGTTGACATGGAAAAAAAAACATATTGGAGTTTCAACTCTTTTAGGTATAGAATTATTTCATTTATAAATTTTCATTATCTCATTTTTACAAGTTGATCCATTCATATCGAACTAATTCTCTCCCAACCCATAACTAATGTAAATTTATTTGGGTCACTTCTTAAATTACTATTTGTTTGACTCAAATTCATAAATTTTTGTTTATTGAAATTTATTAACCTTGAACTTGTATATAATCAGGACATTATTTCGCAACCTAAATTTCTTTCCTATTTGAAATTACTTTACTTGTGAATTTTTATCAAGAGTAATATACATTGTCCCAGATGGTATTAGTGCAAGTGGTGCTTTTACCTCCACTTGCAGGTTGAAGCTATTTTTCTCCTTTTATGTCTCTAAAATTTACATGTGATCATCATTTGTGTGTCAAAACTTAAAAAAAAAAAAGTTGTATTACTTTTCGCTTCCTGTTTGAGGATTCTAAAACTCTGTATTGGGTGTTACACTTGCATACAAATGAGAAAGCTGCTCATTTATGGACCCTTCTCTTGAAAGCTTTTCTGAAGTGAATCTATCGACTTCGACAAGAACAACAAACTATACAGTAGGACATAAGTAATGATGTCCTTCTAAGTCATGATTATAAAAAAATAAATGTTCAAAAAGCGTGACTTGTGGTCCTTTACTTGGTGAGAACCAATCAATAGCGACCTAATGATTACTTCCTGTAGCATTACCAACTCCTTTTCTCTTTTCATTGCAGCTAGTGGATTCAAGTCATTTCCTCTTCTCTCATTAGATAATGTTTTACAGTTCCAGATGGATTCCTGGATCCAAATGTATGGTTATGGCAGCTTGCAGCATGTTCATTGATTCATTGAGAATGCTGAAGGGCTTAACTCAAATGGGGTTTGAAGAAATCTTGCCGCTAAGTGTAAAAGATCACAAACTTTCATTACACTTGGTAGATCACAAGCTCCTTCCATTAAAAGATGGAACTTTCCTTCCCTAATCTTGTAAGTTCTTGTCTGATTGATGATCTCAAACTAAATGGTATTGATATGTAAAAATTGGGAAATTGTTTATGCTGTTGAAAGATTTGTATGGGTTCTGTAATGGACATAGTGTCTTATTTATAATGTCGACATGTTGTTTCAATAATTTCCTGAAACCTGACAGAATAAGAATCATACAACACTAAGTGAACTCAAACAGAACAATGGAAAGAACCTGAAAGAGTGGATATTATGGTATAAAAAGAAAGTACCAACAGCCTGGAAACATAGAATAAAACCCCTTTTGCTCATTATACAACAGCATTTTCAATGTCCACTTATGTCTGTTTCTGTTCTTTCAGATCTGTGAAAACAAGGTCTCAGATCAAAATTTG
>JAOSBK010000005.1:3023305-3033437 GCA_027568895.1 Erythroxylum shatona | reverse complement strand
AAAAAAATCCTGAATTGCTAGTTGGTAGATGAAACAACGTGAAGGCAAGTTGGTGCTTTTATAGAATATGGAGATCATGTTTATAAGCTTTTATGTTCTTTAATTTGTTCAGCTTTTCATTAAGAAAAAGGAAAATTTTCTTTTTTGAAATAATTAAATTTATCATTAACTTAAAAAGAATTAATATCCTAACTGGTATAAATTACAAGTAATTATGTAAGAATTTCGAAACATACGCTTAATGTGAATATTAAACTGCTTTCATTTCAAAATAACGACTTTTAAAGATGTAAAATTAAGAATAAGATTAAAACTGATTGAGTTTGAGTTTAATATTTTTTTTTAACACAGTTCAACTTAGTCCAAAATTAATATACTAAAAATAAATATTTTTAATATTTTAAAATTAAAAATAACATCATTTTACTTAAAAAGAATTTCAAACTTTACTCATGATCAAGCCTTATTCGTTTTCTAGTTTATTTTATTTTATTTTTCAAGGGTTGTCCAAGGAATCTTTTGATTCAGAATCATAAGAAAATAGGTAGATGTCATGGATGATGAATTGCTTTCTTTTCTATCTATACTATGTCTATTACATTGATCTTAGTAAAAGGCGCTTTAGACCTGTCAAGCTGGAGTACGGTAAGGACAGAGAGAATTTCCGGTGGAGCGGTGAAATACGTAGAGATGAAGAGCAAATGATTATGAAATTACGTCGCTACTTCCACATATTAGGGGTAACGTAAGAGATATCTCTATTTTTATTTTTCTCTAGGGGAATCTTTAAAATTCTCACTGCTTAACTTTCAATTCATCTGTGACTATCAACTAAAATGTGAATAACCTGTCCTCCTCTCTTTCAAACAAGGGGCACTTCTGGGATCGACCTCTCAAAATTTGGTAACTTCAACTCCCTTATCAGCCACTTATGAATCTTTTCAGAAACTTGAAATTTTGAAAATAAAGATGTCAGAGCCTGACCTGAATTTACCAACCCTAGAAATTATACATGAAGTACATGGAGGTGGAAATCACCATATCTAAGAGGAAAAAAATAGGGGGAGATTGGTAAGTTTTATTCTGGACAGATGGTGTTTGCCTCATTTGTTTTTCACAATGATGATACCAATTTACACACATCTTGTACACTAACTATAAAAATTGACCTATCAATATATATATATATATATACAAATTTTATTATTTGGAAATAGCCTCCCCCTTCCAATTGCTCAGGAAATGATGTTGACTCAATTCTGCTATGCCTACCAAAGAACTTCATTGTTCAGAGGCAAGTGTTTTCTTCAACTCCTTTTTGTTTACCTGGAATTCACAGCAAGTGATCAAACAGGCATTTCAGTACTTCAAAACTTAATCAGGAGAAGATCAAACTGTTCATTATCTGCAGGAAAAAAAAAAAAGAGAAACACAAGCAGCAGCAGTAGATAACCTTTCCCATAGCGTTCCGAGGGAGCGAATCCCAGACGAATAATCTCGAAGGTAGCTGGTAAAAAGACAATAAAAATGTATTGATTAGTCATAAGGAATGGTCAAAGTATATAATGGAGATTCCAATCCATGAATAATAATGTTGAAGTCCAGATTTACTGAATGAAATATGACACCAGGCAAAATACCTTGTATGGTGCTAGTCTATCTTTAGCCCACTTGTTTAGTTCTTCCAAACTTATTGGATGCTTCAGTTCATCTTTGTCATTTCTCTTTGCCTCTTCCACTGGCACAATAATGGCAGAAACTGCATCTCCATAATCTTTGTCTGGCAAACCCAGAACACAACATTCTGCAACAGCTGGGTGCTGTATGCAGGCCATGGAAATTTATGGTTGCACGTTAAATACAGTCCATATTCAATTTCTATTGAAGTGTGCTCTTGAAGAAAAAGAAAAATGAACAAAAGGTATTTTCAGGCCTAGAACTTCTTGATGATAATCTGGATATAAATTAAGGATTCTGTTATTCTTTCAGAGGAGTTTTAGTAAAGAGTAAACACAATCAGGACATGTTTAATATATTAACAATGAGTAAGAACTACTGTAACGATCCACATTTTTCTAATCGTAACCAATAATACACTCGTCCCCATTGAGTCCCTTCCCAACAAAAAAGAAAAGAAAAGGAAGCAGCAGATTTATTGATTTAGATAGGTTTTTCAAATGTAAAATTGCAGTGAGGGGATAAGTAATTTACCTCCAAAATAACTGATTCGATTTCTAATGCTGACAACTTATAGCCACCAACCTTCATGATATCAGCACTTGTACCTGATTTGGTAATAGCATCAAGTTTTTAGCTGAACCAGAAACAAATGCAGAAGTTTCAAATTCAACAACTTGTGAGTTGTCCTCCAAATACATTAAAAACCTCTTTAACTATCATAATATTATCAAGATTTTAACTTGAAAGGATTAAATTTTGTTGCACACACCCTTGAAAATTCAAACAATTACTTAGTTAATGCAATGTACATAACCGCTAACAAGCGGCAAGACCAAGTTCAAAGAAAACTATAGTTTACAGAAAAGATCCACAAACTAAAAGCATATAGAAAAGTAGGAGAACAAAAGAATGAAAATGCTTTTATTGTGTGTATCTTGTCGAAAAAGAAACAAAATATTTAATGAGTTAATGAGCTTGCCACGGATATGGAATTCAGATATGCTTACGTCCTAAGATGATGTAGTATCCATCTTCATCAATTTTGCCAGCATCCCCAGTCTTGAAGAAGCCATCATCAGTAAATGATTCCTCTGTAACCTGTGGAGTACTGGACAATTAGTACATTCTACTCATTTGGAGAAATGAATGGTACCTTGATGCATCTTCCGTAATACTAGTAGGAGCTATACTACTTAGCTATCAAACACAAAAACCGTGTGAAAATAATCAATTTAAAAGACAAGCAAGCTAATTGATAGTTATGAATACCTCAGGACGCTTCCAATATTCCTTGAACAAAGAAGGGCTTTTAACACACAGTTCACCAACACCAACAGCGTCACCTTCATTCTCATCTTCTACAATCTTCACCTAATGAGGAATAAAACATAAAGATAAGAGAAAGTTGCAGTAAAACAGACTATAAAGAAGAAAGGAGTTTGATTTACATGAGTACCTCCACTCCAGGAAATGGTTTGCCAACAGTGCCTGCCTTTCTTATGCCTCTTAAGGGATTCGATATTGCCATGACAAACTACATATGTCAAATTTCTTTCCAAATTAGATTCTTTGTAACAAACAATTTTAGATTGCATGAACTGAATCTTACCTCAGTCATTCCATATCTTTCCAAAAGACGGTGTCCTGTGATGGTTTCCCATTGTTGCATGACAGGTAGAGGAAGTGCAGAGGAGCCAGACATCTGACAAACAATAACCAAAAAGAAATCAAGAATAGCTATTAAATCATCAAGAAGGAAAATTTCACTATTGAGGAGAATTTCGAGATGCAAAATTCCCACAGTAGAAATGTTTCATGCAATACAGATTAATTTATCAATAAACAAAACATCAACTCGGAACCAACATATCAATAAACATGAATTTGGATTTGAAGTCAAAGACAAAATCGGAAATTTTTTTTTGAGGCTGCTTACCATTAGTCGCAACTTTCTAGCAGCAGCAGCAGAAGCTGCTTGTAGCTCTGAGTCCATTGCTTCATATCCTTGTATCAATCTTGAGTACATGGTAGGAACCTAAATATGAAAAAGCTATATTGAAGTCTTCAGACTACACACGTGCAATCTCTAATGTTCAAACAAATTATTCAAGATTTGTAAAAGTAAAGAGTAGTCTTACTCCTGTAAAAACTGTTATAGCATCATCAGCTTCATTCTGGTTTAGTGGATATGATTCTCGCCATCTTTTCCAGATTCCCCTCACACTAAATTTTGGCATAAACTCAACCTTCAATAGGATGACCATATATGTTACAAGCAACACCAATGTTCACTCAATTGGAAAATATTTTGTATCTGTATATTTGTATGTGTCAGCACTGAAGTCAAAGCAATTAGATTACCGTGGAGCCAGCGTAGATGGGAGCAAATAGACCATTGAATAGCCCATGTACGTGTATGTTATGAGTTAAGAATACAAAACTTTTACTCACTCAAAGGAAAATTATATTCAACTTAGAGTTAGCTGGAAAGCAAAAAAACTGTAATATAGGAGATTAAAACTTGATGGATATGATGCAGAGGTAAACAATTAAGAAATTGATCCGCGGATGTATATTCCCAGGATTCTGCTAAGGTCCGAACCTGCAAGTCAGAAATTTTCACTAAAGATAATTAGAAATGTTAAGATACAAAATTTGAAAGATAAATACGTCACTAAAATCAGGAAAATATTTTTTGGTGCTATCTTCACCGTGTGGCACATGTTTCAAACATAATGATTTTAGAAGCATGCAGAAGATGACATGAAAACAATGCTGTAAAGGAAGTATCTGGTATAAAAAGCTATAGTTTATTGTTAAATATGACCACATAAAAATTTCATTTACAAAGTATGAGAAGCATATTCCACAAACACACCCATAGAAGAGAACCAGTTGGATGTCAACTCCAAGTACTAGGATAGTAACTGAGAATGGAGTTTAGGAAATGTACGTTGCTTAGTTACTTACCTGTGCGTTGATGCTTTTATGTGTGTGAACCACACCCTTCGGTTTACCTGTTGTACCACTAGTATAAACAATTAGCGCGGGGTCCTCACCTGTGTCATTGAGAATAAAACAGAGGATGAGAAAATGAAGTCTACAAAGGTCATCAATTTCCAGCCAAATTATTAATTTATCTGTTTAGTATACTGTAGGGTGCGAATTCCTCAACAAACCTCGATCTTCAAATATTTTCCCGACTTGTGAATCATCAAAAGAATTTGTTTGTGTCGATGAACTGTTAAGAGAGGGGATCAGTGAAAACTGAGCCATACATTTAGCAGCAATTGTTTTCATCATCTCATGATGATCTTCAGTACTGAGAACCATTGATATTTCCTGCAATCAATCGAGAAAGTAAGAAGAGGAAAGCCAACCTTAGAGACCGATGTACTTATTCGCTAGATAAAAAAGGGAGAAAAATGGAGAATAGTGCAGTGCATACTGAATCATTCATCACATGCAACAACTCAGTCTCTGGATAGCTAAGTGCAAGTGGGACTGCCACGCCTCCACTAAACCAAGTTCCCAGAACTGCAGCAACAAACTCAGCTGAAGGCTTTGCTGCAATTCCTATTCGAACTCCCCCAAGATCTCTATGTCCTCTATCATCATCGAGCTAAAAAAAATGAATAAATTGAGCTGCTTCAGAAGTTAAAGAATCAACAAAACAATTCAACTACATTCTCGAAAATTGAAATAAAAGAAGATGAGCAATCAGTATAAAGTTGGGATAGAGAAATGCAATGCACTGAGCCAATTAGTTGAATGAATTACTAATCAGCATTGCATTCATATGAGAAAAATGAAGTTTGTTTTGGCGCGATTGTTCCACTTATTGTTCATAATATGAGAAAAAAGAACAACAATATTATCTTTTTATCTAGGCTCGTTGCCAAGGAAAATTGCACAGTTCCAAATAGCATGCTTCACATATAATGTTACTACATAGATCCGTAAAATGACAAAGCACCAATGTAAAAGCTCCACAAACCTTCCTATTCAACTAACTATTCACAAGCTAAAGAACTGAACTCACAGTTTTCAAGCCACAGCTACACAACAGCTCAGATATCTTCGAAGCAGATGAGGCAAGTTGACCATAAGAGTAACTTTTCTGATCAGCTCTGATAGCAGTTCTGTTTCCAGCTTCGGACCCTTCTCTATATACTGACTTGACCACCTCCATAGCTGAGCAACGTCGCGTCGCTGCACAAATGCAATAAAGATGAGAGCTTTATCGAGTAAAAGACCAACCTTGACTCCCAAAATTCAACATTATTATGAGACAGTGATATGGTTTCACGTTAAAAGGATCAAAGCATATAAATACTAAGTAATAACAGGATTGGTAAAAGAGAAGCCCATCACTCAAACAACCAGCATCTCCAACAAAACTCAACGAGGCATTTCTTCGAGCAGGAAAAGGACAAACCCAAAATCTCGAGAATTCCCATGAAACAACCAAAGACAGACATATAGATACTTACGTGTGTAGCAACGATGACAAGAGAACTGGGACTTGGATGTTCTGAGACAAGGAAAATAAGAGGACTGGATGTGAAGATGATAGAGAGAGTAATGCTTCATAAGGTGTTGGTTTAATGCTATAAAAGAGGCAGCTTTTAATGAGTTACACACCATGGGTCATCCAACAAGAGTATTGAATGATTGGTACACCAGTTCAGACTTGCCTTTAATATTTTAATATGCGGGTTGTGAATTGCTAGATGGGTTAGTTAGTAAAGCATGTGGTATGTCGTTGGTGTACCTTAATGAGCTGCAATTTACAGTTGGGGTGAATTTTCCTCCATTGTCTCTTAGTTATTAAAGTATACAGTTTGACATTTTAGTCCCAAGATTATCAAATTTCGAACGAACTCGAGCTCAAACTTAAGTTTACAAAATGTTGGATTGCATTTTTTCGTTGAATTCAAAACTCGTTCAACTTTGTTCGAATTTGACTCGTCCCGTTTCAGTGATTGATACATGGAAGAGTTTTAAGTTTGAAGCTCACTGGTCTATAATGTACCACATAAGATCTTGTCTTGTTCTTTACATATATACATATATAGATTCCTATTTGTTCTGTTTTCGGTTCAGGATTTAGGACCAACACACATATGTTGTTCGATTGTTCCTGTCTCCTTTTGACACAATAGAAAAGAAAAAAGAGTCGGTCCTTTTAATATTCAAAGAGTTTCAAAGAGTTGGGCTGCAGCTGGAAGGCTGTTGCGGAATAGCCTAGGTCATTAGTGTGGAGGTTTTATTCAGGATATTAGTATGGGTGCGTTCCTAGAGGCAGAATTATGGAGGGTCCATTCAGGGCTTAGTTTGGCATGGGATAGAGGATATCGGCAAGTGGTTGTTGAAGTGGACTCGCCGGAAGTTATCAATATTCTTTCCACTTTCAATAAAGGTACGCCTGACATTTCTCCTTTGTTGATAGGTACTCGAGGGTTACTTTGCCACACGTGGGAGGTTTAACTACAGCATATCCATTGGGAAGGGAACTAGTGTACTGATCAACTAGCTACATTAGCAGCTTCCTTAAGGCCAGGAATTCAGTATCTGTTGGAACCGCCGTTGATTATTCGGGACGCATTACATTATGATCTGTCTGGAGTGCTTTATCCCCGCGGCCTGCGCTAAGGCGCATCCGGGGCTGTGCGTTTTTTCGCTTCCTTAGTGTTTCTTTTCCCTTGCCAAAAAAAAAAAGATCTATCTAACAACCCTTTTCATGTTGAAGGCAAAAATTGTAATAAAGTTTTGGTTCTTCCTTTAGCTTCTGCTGTTTTTCATATTGTTACAGTAAAAACATTGCAAATTATGGATTATACTGCATTTAAGCAACGAGAATTGAAATTTTGTACTAACATGATTCTTATGCCCCTTTTCATACTGCATTTTCAATTAATGCTTTTCTTAATAAGGAGGTGTATAACTAACATGATTCTTATGCCCCTTTGGCAAATCTATGTACATGATTTTATACATGAGCTTAAGAATGGGTGAAGATCTACTTTGTCATAACTTGTTCTTGAGGAGCAGTCACTAGCTGATCATGTTCACGTCTTTCCAGTTCTTGAACAAGGATCTTACTCCAACCTATAGTCAAACAGATCTCTTTAGATGGCAATAATGAACAGAAACTTGCAAGTGAAAGTGCTGAGAAGGAATGAGTGATCAAAAGCACACACCTAGAGCAGGATCAAATCCTCTGTTCTTAAGCTCTCTAAACTCTTGACAGAGAGAACAAAATGGACAAAAGATATGAGAAGCCACATCTGTGCATGGACCTTCTTCCAGATCATGTTTCTTTCTCAGCTTGGTTCTGTACTCTGTGCTCATAACCCACTGAGAATAAGAGGCAAGCATCATAGAGAAGTAGATTAAGCATCCTGAACGACAACCTGTAGACACCGGTCGAATTTTATTTTGCTGGATGATTAATCAACACCAAAAGGGTCCGAAATAAAATGGTAAATTTCCAAGCCTGGGATGTGATAAACAGGTTAGGAATTGAATATGCAGATGAAAAACCTCTAGCTTTTATCAATAAAAACAAAGAAATGACTATGTAGTTGGATGGAAAAGATTCATATATTTGGTTGCAGACCTGGAACACAAATACGAAAAATCACGGTAACGGTTTGGATCGCAACTGCAAAATTGAGGTTGAGGACTGCAATTTAAAAACATGGTAGGGAGATTTACTTGTATTTCCTTCACTCAATACTTCTGCTATTTGTCCAAAAGTCACACAAGGGAAGAACGCTGTGATAATAGCTGCCAAGACACATGAGAAACTGATTAGGTTGTTTCCTTTTTGCCATATTCCTAAATCAAGTTCATGAAAGCTGGATCTCCAGATCATGAGCACTTATGCCTGAAATGGTGAAGATTGAACATACAACAAACACTCAGGTTGAAGATAAAGGTTCCAGTTTTCTTCGCAGTCTCTTCATTTTGAAGGACAAAGAATGTTCTTTCACGTTAGGATCATTGTTTCCTACAATTGAAGGAAAATAGAAGGCAAATCACCTTCCTGTCAAGGTTTTCAAGTCGCATCCTAAGACTTATTATATCAGCAAGACTAAGGAAGAACAGTACTAGTCCAGATGAGACTGTTTTACCATTTCTTCGATCTTCCTGCCAATCAAACAATCCTGTCGTCCAGGGACGTCCAAACATAAGATGTTCATACACTGAAGAAGACGACGAATCCTGAGGAAATCCATTTTCAAGATTTTCCCCAACTTGATGTTCTGCTGCTGTTATGACAGTTGCAGGTTCATCAGATTGCTTCAATGTCTCTTTATGCTCAGCAATTTCGAGGTCAGCCATTTTGATCGATTATAAAATCGCTCATCTTTAATACAAAATGCGTTAGGATCATCTTTGACAAGTTTCTAAGACAAGTATGACTTGGTTATTAACTATTAAACCATATATTCTCTGTCACTTCCTCTAAATTTCATACCGGTAGAACAATCTTTTTCAGAAAATAGACTATTCTAAGCTATTGATTGAAGTTTGAAAGGGAGACGAGAAAAGGGGATTGCAGAACCGTGATTGTTAGGATGGTCAACGGCCGTATGAGACTTTTCAATATTTTGCAGCTTCAACGAGTTTCAGACATTAGACCAACATCCTCGTATGACCATCTAGAAACCATCATATGAATATTCCTTCATGTCATGCATTCTAATCCATTCTTCTGTTGTTGTTTTTTAATTATTGTGAAAAATTTGGAGGGATAGAGGCATTGAATGGAACGTCTCATATATAAAAGAGAGCTTCTATCAATGGACTGCTTCCATTTCCATGATCTCTCTTATCTCATAAGAGAAGCAGGTTCTTCTTTCTATGACATGTCATTCGATAATAATCATGAACATACAAGTGATTCCTGATAATTGAATTTCAACTCTTGTTTGACAAAGTAATCACCAGACTAAAGAATTTTGTGTTTTGATACCAACTGCAGTAGGAAATCGGTTCAAGAAACAAAAGCATTTCATGCTTGGATTCCCAATCACAAATGTCATTTCAAGCAACCAAAAGAGTAAGAAAGGAAAAGGCAAGGGGCATTGAAAAAGAAGATGAAAGGTTAAGCAGAAACAGAAAGTTAAATTGCTTGATGTATGTGGAATACACTGATATAAAGCTTATGGCATGTGTTGTAGCCATGAAAATGACCACCAGAAACAGCACAAACTTCAGTTTTTTCACCTCAAGCATCAGCAACCAACTTCAGTTCCTAACCAGATAAGATGGTTATGGACAAGTAGAAAGACATTATTGACCACTCTACCGTCTCCACCAAGAACGAGCAGCTGCCTCAGAAGGAGGTGGTGTGAGAATGTCCAGCATAGTTTCCTTTTCTTTTGGGGTTAGTGGAACACCCCTAACAAGGTTCAATGCCATGATGTGCACATTACTCTTT
>JAOSBK010000005.1:2977651-3022160 GCA_027568895.1 Erythroxylum shatona | reverse complement strand
GCATAGTTTCCTTTTCTTTTGGGGTTAGTGGAACACCCCTAACAAGGTTCAATGCCATGATGTGCACATTACTCTTTGGTGCGTAGAGTACTGTCTCCCCATATTCATCCTCAAGCTTTTTGTAGATCAAACTTTGGTGCGTAGAGTACTGTCTCCCCATATTCATCCTCAAGCTTTTTGTAAATTTGTTTGTCGGATTTCCCAGCTTGTATCTCCCAGCTTGTTTTTCGGATTTCCACAATCTGGGCCTTCTTCGACTCCTCAGCTTGAGTCTCCATCCTCAATAATTCTAATGTTACACCAACTACAGATGAGAAAGAGAAAAGGAGGACACGAAAAAGACCCGATTAGTACTGACTCACTGTTAGTGAAGCATTTCATCAAACATCTAACGGACCATTGGAACAGAACATACCAAAGCAGAGTCAGAGTAAAAGCTGCCAAACCCAGAAACTAATCGTGATAACTTGAGCTTTCTTCAGGGTTCAGACTATTGAAGGAAGAAAAATGACGAAAAGATTGAATCTTTAACGATATGGTCAGCTACCAAATGAAGACGATTGCATATTAGGTTTGAGTTACAACCCTTTCTAAATTTTCAATGTCGGTTTTCGCTGATAGGCAAATTCTTATATTTAGTCACCAACCTTTTCATATTTTTACAAATGTATTAGATCTTTTGTTAATTTTTATGACCAAGCCCTAAATCTGATTTAAATCCAAAAAGAGGATCAAATTTAATTTCCCAAATTTAGAAATTATTGAAATTTTGGAGTAGTTTCCATGCAATCATAAAATTTTCTCATATTACTATCAATTTCGATAACAATACAAAAATCATCTCATAATCACATTTGCAGTACACAGAATTATTCAACATGCCTTATTTGTGAATTACACATTCAAAAATTAATTTTTACAAGCTCTTTTTTATTATTTTAAAAATATCATTGTTGGCAATATCAAGACACTACAATATCACACTTTTAATTATTTACCAAAATTAAAAAGAACAAAAACGAAATAATTCTTTTTAAAAAATGTAGAAGCTGAAGTCTCAGTGAGCACTTTGATGTTCAGTATTTCGCCTGCTCCAAATGCAGAAACTGAAGGCAAAGACAGTAGCCTGGAAGCTGCAGCACTACTCAAATCTGACATATTTCCCTGCAAATCAGTTGATCCTCAAATTCAGATATAGTTCTTACGAGATTAACTGCATATAGATATTCTGCAAGAAGACTCTAATTACATGGAAATTCCAATCCCATTAGAGTGGAGATGAATTGCAGACAAAATTCCTGAGCCTAACAGGCAAAAGAACTAGTTACACTCTGAATCTCCGCGTTCGTAGCTTTTACTCTCGGAGAACTATTAGAGAAGCTTTCGCGTTCAGTTTAAGTTAGCTAGTCCGTAGCCAGAAAGTTTAACTCAAATAGGAAAGTCAGTACAAGTTTCTCATAATGGTAAGTGATATCTAACATTACTGTTATTGAGAGATGTAGATGACAGGATCATAACATGAAACTCAATAAGAAGTTACCTGCAACTATGGATGAATAAGGCTATCATTCTATATATGCAAGGTTGAACCGCAGATTTAGGACCTAATGACAAAAAGAATGACACATTAGAATATCTTGTACTTAAGCATCTATAAGCAAGCTCAGTGAATTGTCGGTGATTCGGAAAATCATGGATTACGAACACAACGCGATTCAATGGAACATAAGTAGGAAGTCTATGGTCTACACAATAATATAAAGCCTTGTGCTTTCATGAATGGAAGCAATAACGACAAAAAATAAACCAAAATAATTGATAGAGTATGAGTAACCGCATAATCTCTGCATATAAGTTGGGAATCACAATGTCAAGTTAAAAGCCTTAATTCCACATATTCTAGGAGAGCATAATCACTGGCCATGTCTAAGAATTCCCGACTCCTTAAATGCTATAAAGAGGCGAAAGATGTTGCCAAACAAAATGATTCCACATTACAATGGCTTAGTACCAAGAAAGAAATTTTACCACTATTCCGGTTGTAGAAGTGCAACCTCAATCTCTTGTAGTGATTTTCCTTTTGTTTCAACAATGTTCTTCTTCACGAAAAAGACCGCCAAAAAGCAAAAGCTAGCAAAGATCGAATACAAGAACAGTGGTCCTATTTGCTCTAGTAAACGCAAGAATAAGAGACCCACAAAGAAATTTACAACCTGGACATACACCAAAACTCATAAGCAGCATAACAGTTGCTAGTTTCAACAGCTAGAGAAATAAAATCAAGGAAAAGAAACTTATACATGTCTATGCTCTAGAAAGTTACTGGACTTCAAGAACAAGAGCAAGACAAGCGAAAAAATAAAGTGCACGCTCCGAAAAATGATTCGTCTTCAAAATTATCAAATGCTTTGATAGAAATTTCAATAGCTGGTTCAGACAAGTTGCGTATTTCATATTCTGTTCAATATTATCTTTGTCATATGAAGTCTAAAACTGATTAAGCCTTTGCAGATGATGAGCAGCTCAGTTAAATCCATGGCTAGAAAATGGTCAGCCTATTACAAGTTCACTAAATCTCGCAAGTTTTGACAGAAGTTTGAAGATTGTGAATATTGCTGATGCTGACAAGTTCAATTTAAACTATTGCCAGAAAACTGGACAGATAATCAGAAACTCTTTAGGAAATCTTTCCTACCTTTAGTCAAAAAAGAATAAACATAAATTTGGCTTAGTCCTTAGAATTATAAAGTTATGATTACCAAAGTGGTGGACATTGGCTCGTAGAATTACTAGCAGACAACACTTAGAGAGGGAATTGTTTGCCAACCAAGCTATGAAGTAAGACAATTACCCAGTGCACAGCCATACATATTGCCATTGCCTTTGCCTTAATCCGACTTGGCAATATTTCCGACAGAAGAAGACTAGGAACTGGACCAGCACCAAGAGAAAATGTCAGGACAAATCTGCATGATCAAAATGATGTTTCAAATAGGAACCATGGGAAAAGAACAACAGGTAGCAAATGAATGCTTATAAGGATACTTCAACTCAACAATCTTAAAGGAAAATGATTTAACCAGTTCACATGCAGACATTTTATACATTAGTCACTATACATTAAAGATGACATGCTCGACTATTGGGGTATGGATCCTTTTTTTGGCCCTTCTCTTTCTGATTCTAAATAACTGATTATATTGCACTTAATCATAGAATTTCATCAACTCATGATACAAGATTCAACATTGATATAATCACAAAACTTTGCAGGAAGCTGAACAGTGTATTTAAGTTATGGTCTATATGTATTTGATATTAAGCCATCTTTCCCATACAAAATGTGAAGGATTGACAACTTACAATAGCATTCCTCCAAGTGATAGGTATAATTCTGCAAAGCCTGACACATAAGAAGTGGCTGACATTGATTGAAGGCCCATTGAGACAGCCTATAGAATAGAATGCATAAAGCAAATGGAACATAAAATGGCAGTTAATTTTTGCTGTATGATGCTAAACTTGAGCAATCAACAGATTTACATATTTTACCGAAAACAACACAGTTTGAGTTGATGTAGAACTGATATTTCATACTAAAAAATGATCTTTTATGTCACTAGCGCAATGGCACGCCAAGTTAATACATAGTTACATACAGTATTTAAACACAACTAGAAAATGATTTTCACATTTACAACATTGAATCTCGTTCTTTGGAAGTTTCTTTAATATAGTACTGCCACACTCACACATATCAAAACATCAAGTGAAGAGATTTGAATGCAAAGAGAACATATTTCATCCACACAAAACTTGTAGGACTTCCAAATTTATCTCTCATGATGCATACTAGTGGAACAAAAGCTTGATCATATTTTTCATCAATCAGATTATACCCTACAATAGCTATAGTACATGTGCAATGTAGGAGACAAATCGAAAAGGTAAATTGATGGAAACTCTCTACTTACCATTCCCAAAAAACTCCCAACAAGAAGCAATTTTCTTCCTAGCTTATCCATCAAAATCAATGCAACAATTGATCCTAAGAAATAAAATAAACATCAGTAGAGTAAACAATGAGAGGAGCTTGTAAGTAGATTGTGTAAAAGTTGCCCCCACCCAGGAAGTTGCAAAGTCCAACACATATGTTTGCAGAGGCTGAAGGCACACCAGCCCTTTTAAAGACAGTGGAAGAGAAATAGAATACAGCATTTATCCCAGATAGCTGTTGTAAGGCAAAAAGTGCAGACCCAGTGAAAACCACTGCAATGGACAACTTAGTTATCAGGAAAATAATATACTAGTAGCAATCCACAGACAAATAAGAATTATTACCTTTGAAGTGACGACCATAAAATAAGTCTGACAGTTTAACTTTGTCTGCTTCTTCTCCATGATTTAATTTTGTCAGTTCTGCCATTGCAGGTTTGACATGTGATGCTCCTAAAAGCCTCTCAAAAGCTGCTTCAGCTTCAGCAGCTCTTCCCCTCTGAAGCAGGCCAGCAAAATCTAGTTAGACACGAGTGTTGATACATTGTTTCGAGCAGTATGGTCGAATCATAATTCATAATAACATTAACATAGAAGAATCTTCTAGTTATGACAGGTCCTAGAGCCATTTTTATGAGGCCCTTAGAACATAAAGGCTTTTACTATGATTTGGTGCATGTTTTAAATATCATATCTTACTAAATGCTCGTGATATATAACTGAAATTTGGTACCTTTAAAAGCCAATGAGGACTCTCAACAGAAAACTCCATAAACAGAGCAAGCAATGCAGCAGGAACAATCGAAACCCAAAAACAAATGCGCCACCTGAATAGGTTAATGCATAAATAAGTTGTTGGTTATTGATCAATTCTCTGGTGATTGTCTGTTGTGATCATCTTACCAACCAGCATTATCTTTGGTTGGAAGTCCAATGAGAAGTGCTCCCATAAGTCCAAAACATGTTGCAATCTGAGTTGAGCTCCCAAAAGCACCCCTTACATAAGCTGGTGATACCTGGTCATGATACAATATACAAGATTCATTCAATATGTAAACAGCTAAGTACTGAAGTAGATAAAGAATTGAACCACCAGAGTTGTACCTCAGCCACATATAGACATGCAACAGATGGGCCAATACCGATCCCTGTTCCAACAATTAACCTCCCAAGAAGCATACACCATAGATTTTTTGACATTGCACTGCAGAGATACAATTGAAGAGTCTTAAGTATACAGTGGTTAGTCAAATGAACGAAAACATGAGGAACTGGTGTTGGAGGACAAACTAATGAAATAATACAAAAGCAACAGAATATAATGAATTCAGTCATCATCAAGTAGTTTTCATAAAATACTCATATCCACGCTAGGATTTTGGATCGCAAACTATAACTACAGAAGTTGATCCTCCATATATCAGAAAATAAAACAAGAAAAAGTTGTGTACTTTTACCTTATTAAAGCACCAATTATCATGGGTGAAGCACACAGCTGGAAGGCCCTGCGACGTCCAACTCCATCTGCAATCCAACCACTGAATAGACAGCCAACAAAGCCACCTGCTAAGCATATACTTACCACCAGACCTATAATATTGAAATTTATTCAGTAGAATAATCTTCCCAATTAGAAACTTAAACAAGAAGAACATCTCATCACATGAGTACCTTCAGCCATGGTACTCCCATTAAAGCCAAGGTCTACAGAAATACTTTCCATAGTTTCATTAACTACTCTGCATTTAGTTAAGCAAACAAATGAGAACAAATCACCTCATAATCACGAAAAAAAAACTTCAATCAAGATTTAAGTTTCGAAAGGGCACACCCCATATGGTAACCAAACAAGAACGAAGAAATAGTTGCAACAAGAATATGTGGAAGAGAATGTCTCCATGATGGTTTCCCAACATCCTTGCCAGCTCCCTGCACTACATATACCAAAACAAGAAACCAATCCAATAGTTAGTATCATACAAATCAACAACAACAACAACAACAACAATAACGTCCCAATAGAAATCCTGCTGAAATCCAAGATTTAGGAAAGTTCAGTAGAATGTAGCATTACCTCCAACTATTAGAGAGGTTGTTCCTAATAGACACATAGAAAAGGAAAAAAATGAAAGCAAAAAAAACAACATCCTAATCCATCTTGTTTTGGTATACAAATCCCGAAAACAATCTGTCATGACATATTACATACCTAATCCATCTTCCCTATAATACTCATTTATAAAGTCCTTCCACAAATTACGTCTGTACGTTGAGTGTGCCAAGTCCACATTCATAGCAAACTGCAGACATTAAGACCAAATCACTAAAAGAAGAGCAGAAAAGTTAACATATCATAAACTTTAAGGGAGCAAAAAAAAAAAAAAAATCAGTTCTCGTTCTAGATCCAAAAGCCGTATAACGAGAAACTTTTGATTACTAGGATGAAATAATTGCGTCTTATTTACTGAAATCTGCAATATAGCTGATATCCAATGACGCTAAAGCAGCTATCTTTAACTCGATCAAATGGACATACAAAGACAGAAAATTATCACATCTAAGAAGATTACGAGCACATAATATAAACACTCACCATCTGCCTTCAAAACAAGAATCAAACCCAAGAAATCGATAAATCATCAAGAATCACTTCCCTCCGATCTGATTCCAACCTGAACATACGATCTATATTAGCATTCACACATGATAAGGCGAATGTCAACTAAAGAACGAGAAAGGCGATGACTGAGAAATGCTGTCAGATGACAGAAACAGAGAACGTGAAACTTGTGTGGAAGTGCCGAAATGGACCTGCCGTGGTGGTGGTGGCTAAAATGCACCAGGTTGGTGACAGTTACACCAAAAAGAACGAAACTTTAAACCAAATGCGTCTCTTTAGAGATGGAGATAGAGAGAGAGTGAGAGAGAGAGAGAGAGAGTGTATGTGTGAACAGAGGGTCGGTGCTAACGTGCGCAGGTGGTGTTGTGATGTGTGTGTGAAGAGATCGAAGCATTAGACTTTAGAGGCGGGGAAGGGGACAGAAGTAAAGCTACAGAAGACGTCAATATCTGTTACTTCAGTTGTTGGTGAGAGATAGATCGGGTGCTTTCGAGTCTATTTCTCTTCATTTGGGCTCGCCCACTTATACACTGCCACGACACCAATTGGGGGGCATTTTAATGGACCAGATCATCTGATCTCATTACGCCGTTCCTACTCTATTCTAATAAGATTCATCTATTTAATAGACCCACATGATTTTTATATACACTAGAGTGAATGAAAATATGGGTATAATTGATTTTTAATTTTTATTTTTATTTCATATTTTAAAAATTAGTATTTATTATCTAAAACTATTTTAAATATAAAATCAATATTTTATAAGATTCTTTTTCAATTAAAATAATGTAATACTAATATTTTGTGTGAAAGACTTCAATTAATTTTAAAAACTTTTAAAAATATTTCGATTGTTAATATTTTCAAAAATATTTCTTTTAATTTTTAAATGGTCTAGACAATTCCTTGTCTTAAACTTTGAAGAAACTTTTAAAAAAATTTAATCTTTAAATTTTATTATTTTTTAATTTTTAAGAAAAATTCTTCTGTTTTAGATTTTAATTAAATAATAACAATAAACACATGCAATATAAATATGAATTAATTAAATATAATTGATATGATAGTTTAAATAACTCTTAAAGTTATCTCAAACTAATTAAATTTAACTTAAATTAATAATTTAATATAATTATAATAAATTATCAATTTAAATCAAATTTAATTAATTCTATTCAAATTTAAAAATTGAATTGGATTTTTAATCGAAATTTTGAAGCAGAGGTTTTTTTTTGCAAAATTAAAAACTAAAAAAATTCAAGAATTTTAAATATTAAATTTTTTAAAAAGTTTCATTTTAATTTACACTAATCTTTTTATTTCAATACGGTACCATTTTTAAAATATAAATCAAATGGGAGACGATAAATTCAATTCTAGCATATTTATCAATCAAGTTCTCTTATGTGTACACTTGTGTACACTTGGGAGTTATTGAAACTAAATGTATAGATGGCAATTGGTTGATTTTTTTTCAAAAAAGGGCATCGGGCCGGACCGAGTCTAGTTAGGACTAAGCAGGGCTGTCTCAGGCCTTGGACCTGGGCCCCATCACAAGGGACCGGCCCCATCCCAAGCTAAATGTCAATATGACTATTAGCATTCAACACATTTCTGAGGAAGAAGTGAAGCATGAAGAACAAATTCAAGAATATTTACAAGGTCATTCACAGAATCGGATTGAATGATATACAACAAAATTCCTCGAGGTTACAATATAACAAAAACAGAAGGTTTTGAGATCAAAAAGGATGTGTAAAAGAAACATTGTTCACCACCAATCACTAACTTCAAATCAAAAGAGCAAATTCATGAGTGAGATCAATTCAGAACTAGCTCAAAAAAGATACCATTCAGTTGGTTCATGCAGTGATCCCCATTGTTTGGATCTGTCAAACATAAATATGTCAAATCGAAGAGGGATTGATGGAAGTGGTGAGAAATTGAAAAGAAAAAGGACTAGCGGATCAGATCATATACCTTATTCACAAGCAAGTCCACTTGCTCTCTGTACATTTCTTTCAAGTCTACGATATCCGCACGAAGTTCCTCCAACTAAACATTGCCAGGAATTCAAATGTCAGTACATGATAGATAATAGGACTTACATCTTGTAAGATAGCTCTACACCCAGCCATGGAAGGAGAAGTACAAGTGCCAACACAAATATCCTAGAATAACCGGCACATGGATCACATAGTCTACTTGTGATGATGCCAAACTCCAGACTTTAATAATATATAAATCATTACTTGAGCTACTGAGAAGATTACGTTTGTTGATCATATCGGAAAAGAGAAAAAAAAGTCTTCCGTATTTATGAGAACTGGCCTTTGCAATACAAACAGTAACAAGTTCAGCACATTTGCAATATGATGAAATGAACCAATCCCATATGCACAAGGCCTCAATTCACAAGAATTTCAGGCTAATATAGGGTCCAATCAATAGTTTTTAAGTGCATATACCTCCTCATCACGTTCACCCATTAACTCCAATGCAGCAGAGTGCCTCCGTCTCAATGCTTCTAGCTCTGCTCTTATGCCAGGCAACAAAGTAGACTCTGACCGCAACTTTTCACACTGCCACAATGGAGACATTCATCGAGTTAAAGGACATATAAGAATGAAAAGATTGTAAGTAAACTGAAGTTTAAACAGTTCGTTGTACAATCTAGAAACTAACCTCTGCAGTCATTTTAACCAATTCCTCTGCAAGAGAGTCTCGTATGGATTCCATAGACACCTGAAGCATAAATGTATACATAAGTAATTATACCATGCCCAAACAAAATAAACTGATATTAATAAGTCAAACTTATATAACTTATTTTACAAAATAGATTACATAACCTTGAAAATTTTCACAACGGCATTACCAAACGAGACATGTAAGATGCAAGTTCACCCTCTTTCTGCCGAAGTGCAGCTTCAAAGGAACTGGGTGTCATGTTTCTTCTGTAGTATGAGCTTATGGTTGCCTCTCCAGGATTTCTTCTCTCGGAGAAACTGTCAGTAGATGCATCCAAAGATGCTTGAAGAAAGTAGCTCTCCTCCATGCTGCCCAGGCTAGTAGCACTTGAGAGCTTACGGCTCAAGGTTCCTACAAAAGCAAGGAAATAGAAATAAAAACATGGACAATGCATTCTCAAAAAGAGCAGGTTGTATAAGTTAATAGAGAAAACGGCAATACCATTCTCGAAAGAAGAATTGCTCCCTGATAAAGGAGTTTGATCTGTTACAGCAGTAGATTGTGCTCGAGCCTTCCTTTCCAATTCCAAACGAGCAGTCTTCTCTCTTTCAATCTCCTGTACCAAACATAGGGCTTAGTTCAGGAGTTCTGATCCACTAAGAAACTACAAAATAAACATGAACACAGGTCTTGATGAAAATGTCTCGTGCAACTCCTCCGAGATGAAAGGTTTATTATCATCAGAATTCTCCAACTATAACCATGGAATAATTCCTTCTCACTATGAAATCTATCCAATATTTAGCAAATTGATGAAAATGACATCACATGAGAAAAGTGACTAATAAAAGAAAAGTGTACTTCCCATGGAAAAATATTAAAAGGTATTAAGGAAGTAACAGACAGTTGGAGCACATAATGCAACATAATCAAGAGTGACAGACATAGAAAGAACAAAAAAACTTGAGAACTGAACCTGCTGGAGAAGTTCCCTATGCATAACTGACTCTTGTAAGTCTTCCTTGTGCTTTCTTTTCATTTCCTTAATCTCCTCTTGGAGTAGGTTTGCACGACCTTCTTGAGTGTCAGCTTCCTCCTTGACTGCAAGGTACTCCTGCCTATGTTCAGCTGCTCGCTGTCTTTCCTTTTCAAGAGACTTACTTAACTGTGTTTGCTCAGCTCTAAGACATGAAATCTGAGAAAATATGATCAATTTCAGCTCATAACCATCACATAAGTACATTCCCAGCCAAAAAAAGGGATCAATTTTGAGCTCAAAACCTGAGCTTCAAGAACATTAGTCCGGGATAAGGTTTGTGACAAGCGCTCATGAATAGATTGCTCTCTTTCCTCTGCTGCAGCAGCTTTGGCCTCTGCTTCCTGTTGATGCAGCAATACGTTATGAATAAAGCATGTTCACAATTCTTTTCAACTTTTATTCTGCCACTACAAATAATATTTAGGAACCTGTAGTCGAGAATTCAAAGATCTCTCAACAGCAGTCCAAGCTTCGGTCCTTCTGGCCATTGTTTCCTATTACCAAGTGAGGGAAAAATCAACCGCAAAACAGTTCAGAATTGAAGTGGAAGGTCCATATGGGAACTCTTAACCTGTAAGAATTCTCCAACTCACCTGCATTGCTTCAATCTGCCTTATAAGAGGTCTTGTAGAATCAGGAACTTGACTGACTAACTCCTCACACCGGCGCTCACTAGCCTAATAAAACAGCAAATCATGACATTAGAACCAGAATTAAAAGAATGAAAGAACGTCATCAAATTTATTAAATCCGAATCTCATCAAATCAACAGACTTGGTAACGTTTTTGAAGATCCTCAATATCCCTCCGAAGCAATTCTTCTCTGGAGACAGCCTGTAACATTTCAAGTAGAAAGGTAAATTCCATATTTGAAATGTATGTCAAATCTACAATTTCAAGATATTACGGAACTACCTGTTGGTCTTTTCTACTCAAAGTTTGTCGTAGTTCCTCAAGTGCCTGAACTAGCATAGTCTCACGTTCCTCAGCCTCTCTTAGACGACTCTCTAATTCACTTCTGGCTTCATTGTTTGCACGTGCCTCAGCCAATGCTTCTGCCTCCTTTGCTGCAGTCAAAGCATTAGTATAATATTCTTTTTGGGCAGCAAGTTTGGTTTGGTGGCTTTCTATGGTTTCTTGCAGCAACTTCTCTGTAGCCATCTTGTCCTTCTTGATGCTCTCAACTTTATTCTCTTCAACCTGGAAGGAGGACAAGGAAGCTCATATATGCATAAAATAAGCATTGTTACCCAAAATCATTGAGTAATCTTAAGCACTAAGACATGATAGGATGCAATACATACTACAAGCGTTGGCCACTTCATGGATAGTGGAATGATTTTTCTTTACATGCAACTAACATGGGTCCATATTCCAATTAAATGTTAATAGAGGGCATTAGAAATGCTTAAAAGGGCGGCAAAATCAGGTCTGACAGGTATGAGGGCAAAGGATGTCAGTGATCGACTTTCACATTTGCAGTTGAAAGAGATTGAAGTGTGAATAGGTGTTTGTTTGTGCAAAGCAACTCTCAACAAAGATGGAACCCAAAACGGACATTAGCCCATACCAAATTCAGGGTCAATGCAGTGGTGAAATTACAGCAGTATGACCTACAACTAGCTTACACTAAAATTACCTGAAGTTTGGTTGTCAAACCTTTCTTCTCTTCTTCAAGCTCTCTTATCTAAAAGTTGAAAACAATCAAAATGTTTTTAGATCAGATATACAGAAGATATGGAATTAAATGTGAAAGTTAGTAGAATCAACAAGTCAAGTAGAATCAACAAGTCACTCAGCTACCTGGGCTCTTAACTTCCTCATTGTAGCTTCCTGAGCAGCCTGCTTCTTCGAAAGCTCTTCACCTGGAATTATGGATGCATACCTTCAAACATAAAAATCATATGCAAAAAAAAAATTCCGTTGCAAAGTAAATATGAAATTTCAAAGCACGGATATTTGAACATCCTTAATGCTAATGCATTTTTTCCCAAGCTTTTTTAAAGTTCCACAAAATTATATTCATCATCATTGAATATCTATTTCGGCTAGCTAGACCATTGGTGGGACCATAGTTGGGAGTAGCGCTCTTCAACTATGTGTCAAAAGCTTAACCTTGACTATTGGTTGACATCCATTCGAGTATGACATATCAACGGTAGCTCTGAAGGAAACCTAGTACTGTGATACTGTGATAATGAAAGAAACGAATAAGGGCAACTCTATGTTTTTAGAGTAAGGAAATGGACACATAGCTCTACCTTCAGCCATAACCTGATTGATAATTTCATCTTTTTCCTTCAGAAGAGCTGCTGCATCAATCTTCCTACTCTGCTCTCTCCGGAGAGTATCCCTTTCCTTTGTAAGGGCATAAACCTGTAACGAACATGCTAAGACAATTGTTGCAGCAGAAAGGGTAGCAAAAGGAGCCACAAAAATTGTTATAAAATTTGAGTCATGTTAAATGAGCATGTTATATCAATATTGGGGAAAGCTTTCATTTTAACTATGCAACATAAATCATCGTTATCATAGTATTCCCTGAAGACACTGGCATCTTCTAAGACGTGATGGAATTTTGTGTATATTATAATATATATATATATATATATATATATATATATACAACTACAATGTATTTTATAGGCAGGTCCGTAATTTTATACCACATGAAAATAAGTATATTGCCAGAATAAATGGGTTGGTTGTATGTATATTGCAGTAGGGAATTACGCATATCTTGTTGCAATTTCATCCTAAACTACAAATTGGCACACATATTTAAAATCTTGAACACATATCAGATTGGTTAATCAAGAGTTGATAACCTGATAGTTTCCTTCAAAGCAGAGAATTACAGCAAATTGCTTGTCAGGACAATGTTGATAAATAAATCTTTTTTAAGAAAAAGTTAAAAGGAGAAAGACATGGAACACCTTTCTTTCAAGAGTTGCAACCCTCTGATGGTATTCCTCTCTCAAAGACTCAATTTCAGCATCACTTGATTTTCTCTGTTGCATGAACTCCATCCATGAAAATGAGAAATGCAAGCAAGAGCTAACGAATAGGGCAATTATCCGAATGTTTAATCATAGTAGGAGTGACAAAGTTTCATATCAAAGAAATATGAGAGGGGAAGACTATGAAATACAGCAGGCGAGAAAATCACATGATCTTAGTCCAATTGAAATGAATATCCATGAATGTCAGGCAGCAAGCAGAGACCTCATAAAAATATTTTCCCATGGTAAAAACAAATTGCATGTTTAAAGGATACAGCTACCTTGTTAAACTCCATTTTAAGAATGTTAGCTAAACCTTTAGAGATGATTGTGGACATAAGAGGTACAACTTGCGTACATCCTAAATAGTACCTTTCTTGATATCTCAACTGAGAGATTGTAAGTACTGCAATAGATTTTTTTATACACATACAAATATAACAAGGTAGCAAAATTATGCAATACAGTGTAACTGGAATATCCAATTCAATAACATTGGAGAAAATTTAAAAAGAACCGAGAGAAAAATTGTAGTAGTAAATGAGTTTTAATAAATGATGATCATGTCAACAAATTGTACCTAACTCAAAGCAACTGGCGGCCAGGAAAAAAAAAAAAAAAACTGACCTTCAAGTCTTCAATAACAACTTTCAAGTTCTCATTTTCATTCATCAGCTTTGCAATCTCATCAGTTTTTGCCTGGAAAAGTAACAAAGTGAGTTGAATTTGAATTAAGCGTCGAAACTGAATGAGGAAAAACAGTAAAAAGATGTAAATCGGAATACCTGAGCTTGCCTTGCAGCACCTAGTAATGCAGTTTCCATCATTTTCATCTCCTGCTTCACCTTCTCCAGTTCCAACACATAATCAACTTCATCAGTTACATTAGATCCTGAACTTAGGCGTTGCTCTTTAGTATCAACCTCAGGGTCAATTAATTGATTGTCTTCTACAAGTGCCTTAACAAGTGCATCACTTTCTCGAGAAACTGATTCCAAAACCATGCCTGGAGCTTCATCTGAGGGAGTTGCAGTCGATAAAGAAGAATCGTGATTCATTTTAGTCTCTTTCAGGTTTTCAGGTTGAGAATCAGAAACATCTATTTCAGCTTCAGCTTGAGTATCACTTGATTCCTCAGCATGGGCATCCGTTAATGCCTCAGCAGGGTTATCACTTAATGACTCTGCTTGGTCAGCACTAGTCACTGCAGAAGGAACCAGGGAACTTTCTTCTACATCCTTCTGTGCTTGTGTTTTCAATTCATTAGTTCTTTCATGCACATCCACTTCACAATGAGATTCATCATGCACAACATACCCACCCTCAGCTTGACCTACTCCAATACGTCCTAACTTGGGTTCCACTGAATCTAACTGTTCAACAGCCCCCACTTCTGATGTCAGTTTCCACTGTTGATCACCATCCAAATCAAAGCGCCTAACACCATGGACACTGGGTTCAGGAGAATCAATAGGCGAACTCTTCAATTCAGATTCAATTTCAGCATCATCAGGCTCCGCAATTGCGTCATCTTTTCTCTCCACAATCGCCTTATTCTCGTCATTATTTTGTTCCTCGAGACCATCACTCTTTTCTTCAACAACAACAGCTTTCTCTTCATCTGCATTTTGTTCAATGCTACAATTCTGTGATTCATTTTCCCCAACCATTGACGATTTCTGTGGAGATCCACCTTTTCCCGAACTTTCAACATTTTGCTCCTCATTCCTTTGTCCCATAAAAGGCATAACAGGCCATAACCCCACAGCTGGCAGTCAAACACAAATCAATGTCCTTACTTTAACAAGCTCAAGAACCACATGTATAATTTCCACACACACGTACACAATGAATTATACAACTAACTAGTTCTCTATCCAAAACCAGTATTCCTGACCCTATCCAATCTGTTCAAAAATGAAAAGAAGAAAAGAACATTAAACTTCTAAAATATAACCAACAAGTACCTTCGGTGGAAGCTGTGGTGGTTGTCGTTGTTGTTAAACTTGACTCAGGCTTCTCCTCCAAGCCAAGAGCGGTATCGAAATTCTTCTCGATGTTCTTCACGCTCTCGCTCAGCTTATTCACCGCTCCGGCTAGATCCGGGAAATTCCCTAGAGACACTTTCCCGCTAAACCACGCCATTGATCCTCCAAACACTCACATTAATCGCCAAAAAGAAACTCAATTCAAGAACCACCTATTGTGGATCCGAATCAAGATTGTGTCATTTCAAGTGAAATGCGGAATCTGATGTGAGATCAAAACGTTTTTGGTGAATTTGGGATTCCAAATCATACGAGTCCTTATTGTTAAGCTGTTGCTATTAGCTTGTAGGTCGTTTTCTTCATTTTTCACATTTTCTTCATACACATGTTAGAGCGAGAGAGAGAGAAAGGAACGTTTCTGTTAGTGGACGTACGATTTCTGGGTTACTACCTGATGTCGAAGATTATTGCCCTTTTACTACTAATTTAACTCATTAAACTCAACTTTTTAATTTTCATAGCTTTCATGTGTAAAATAAAAACAAATCAACAATACTAATTCCTAAATTTTGAACATTTATACATTTTTATGTGATTCTTTTCACATTAATTTTCTAGATTTTTTATTTAATCTCAAGGTTAATATTTTTATTTATTTACATATTAGCCAAACCCACAAAAAAGACTTTTATAAATTTAAGATTCCTAAGATCAATATAAAGTTTCGAGTTATCATTTTCGACATGCTAAAGAAAAATTTTAATTATGATTATTATAAATTATTATCATCACACCCAGTTTGAAGTTTGACAATAAAGTAAAATCTTGAAAGGTTTGATAATACGCAACCTTATCCTTACATAATAGAGAAACTGTTTCTGATAGATCTACATACAGATAATAAAAGAGTTATGCAAATTAAAAGAGTAAATAAATAAAACTGGCACATTAAATTATTATGTAAATAAAATTACAATAAATACATACATAAATAAAAATAAAATATAACTCTACTTTTTAAAAAATATTTTAAAACTAAAATATAACAAAATATTTTTAAAAATATTATAAATATGATTAATAATTAATTAATTTTGACAGATGCTCTTAAAAACTATTACCAAAAAATACAGAAGCTACACTTAAACCTAACGATTAAACACAGCCGTAGATTTGACCGGAAAGAAAATGATCTCTACCGTTCGTTCCATTTACAAAGAAAGAACAAGCACACAAACATATAAATACCCAAAGCTTTATCAGCCATTTCTTAGCTTGTAATTCTCTCTGTCCAGAGCTCGGTAATTCGGAGAACTGTTTGGTTGCCTTTCTCACACACTTTCTTGGTTGCTTGCCAAACATCTATATGATATATGCTTGACTGTTGAAACAGGTAGTTATTTCAAGTACGTGGTTAAGATACACGTCTAATTTCCCGCCAAAATCCACGGAGTCAACGAACGTTGTTCCGGAGAGATCGAAGCTGGCTAAGAAGCTCGTTTTTACTGAGATTGGATTATCACCGGCAGTTTTACCTGCCGGAACCGCCTCCTCTCCGGTGATGTCCGATTTGTAATCCTTGCTCCTTATCTCTCCGTGATTTTATCTATATGTTAGTTTTGAACTTTGAAGCGGAGGAAGAAGAAATAAATATCGTACTTGAACGATTAATTCAATTCGATTTATTTAGATGCCTATGTTAACTCTACAATTTGTATGTTGCGACTGGAACTAAGATTCAAGAATTTGATTTAGAATGTATCGTGTCCTTAAAGGCCGTAACTTCACTTTCACTTACTAGCTTGCTCAGTTGAAATAGAAGTTTCTGTTCTATACGTCTCTATATACCGCTCTTGATATTTGGACTCAAGTCCTTGAAACAGATTTTAGATGATATAATCTTCAGATAAATTGTTGCCTTTCCCTTTCTTGTCATTGAAGCTTCGATTTGACATTAAAAATACTTCCATGAGACCAAGTATCTGGTGCATAGAACTGATCAACTTCACAGAATCGTAATTATGTATGAATCAGCGTCCGATAGAAAGCACATTATTAAACAATGCTTATGGCATATTTCTATCAAATTCCAGCAATATTTTGAAGGCTTCATAATCTTCCTCATTCCTTTCTACATATTTCATGCAGGAACTCGGAATATTCAAGATTGTTGCCACAGGCCAGCAGCAAAATATTTGGTGTTACTCCTAAGGGCCATAAATGCCGATGCAAGTATTCCAAATGCTTAAAATTGTGAGTACATAACGGCTTAAGTGTTACTGTTTCAACATGCAGAATATAGTAGTGTTTGACTATAGTTTGTCATTCTCCATTGTCAATGTTCTTGGTAACTTTGCCCAAAAGTTGTTCTTCAATTCGGTTTTTATCAAATTTTTATCCTAAAAATTTCCCGGCTTTGAAAGGACGGAGATAAGAGTATATTTAATGTAGGATTCCGAATAAGTGTTAACTATAAGATTCAACCGTCTAAACAGTCTTAATATACGTATTTACAGGTACTGCCAGTGTTTTGGTTCAGGAGTATATTGTGATGGATGCGGTTGTGTTGACTGTTTCAATAACATAGAAAATGAAAATGCGAGATTAGAGGCTACAGAGACTATCCTAGAGCGGAATCCACATGCTTTCAAGCCAAAGATTTATAGTAGTCCATGTACCGCAGGAGTTCATGAGGTACGTTTCCGATTGAGAAAGAACTGTTTGTTTGTAGCACATAGTCCTTGGCCCGAAGGGCTTTCCCCAACAGCAGGGAATTTGGTGACATTTTTTATTGATTGCATTGTGTTTCTAATAACTCGTTAAGAAAAAAAGAAGTTACTTGCTTGTTTATAAGAAACAATCTTACCCATTACCACTGAAAATTTCAGTGATTCATTAAATAACTTGTGCAACAGCTGCTTATCAGTGCCAGTTTAATCTGCTAGTTTTCATTCCGATTTTCATTTTTCGTTCTCCCTAGACCTTTATCTGAATCTAATGTTCTTCTTGACAACCTTAGGATCCCGCAAAGGATGTCCTGTTTATGGGAATACATAACAAGGGTTGCTGTTGCAAAAGAACGCATTGCATCAAAAAGTATTGTGAGTGCTTCCAAGCAAACATCCTCTGCTCTGAAAATTGCAAATGCATAGACTGTAAGAATCTGTAAGTATGATAGTGGAGAATGATTGATTCTTTGAACGAAAGTAATGGCGCAAAAGTATCTACTCAACATACTAGGACTGACATACCCGCCGTCAGGTCCTCAGGCAATAACTTCTTTGAAGAATCAAGAAAGAGTAAATTTGAAGAATTCCGTGGTGCAAATAAGAAGGATCCAACAATTCAAGAGTTCAAGCATAACCAACAGGTATGTAATTCTCCACTGCTGAATACCAGTGCCGTCTTTGAAAGTCTAATTGGTGAAAACATTAAGCAGATTGTATTCATTGCAAATTAAGGTGTTGACAGAGAGTAAGGATTTCGGATAGTCTTGCTGCTTTCTGGCAGTGCGTAGATCAACTCTATAGCTTCAGTAGGAGATGTTCTAACATTCTATTTGTTTGTCCTAATATTGTCCAGATCTACGAGCGTTAAATATCCCCCTATACGTCTCCATCTTGATCCACTTTCTCGCTTTTCCCAAGTAAGCATGGCATATGGCATTCTTTTTACCATCTAAATCGTGTCCAAACGGTTGCTCATGGCAGGAAAGGCTAATCGGTGCTTCTGGTTCTCTCCCTGCCTCATTTGTTGATCGTCATTGTCATATTGTTGATTCTGAATTCGGCCTCTCAAAGACTGCCCACAGGTTTGCACGTTTACTTGAGCGTCCTTCAATTTAACGAAAATCTCGACTGATATTCATGTGCTTTGCAGAAGATCATTGTTGGCAAATACCATTCTTCCCTCAGACATAAGACAGTTGTGCTCAATTTTAGTGACAGTATCTGCAGCCGCTAATGCTGTTACAGGTATGTGCATAGTAATCAAGATAAAAAGTTATGGATTCTGGCTTTACAGATTATTGTTAGGTTTGAGAGAAAACACATACACATAGCATTGACAGTACCGGTACGACTAGTCCAACCTGAATCAATTTTATGGGCCCAACGTGGTTTTCTTACATTTATCTGAATTGATAATTCATAACGCAACGAACCAGCAGCGGCGGAAGAACTAAGTACAAAATTGGGCGCCGGTATTGATAGTCAGAAATCAACCCTGCTACTTGATAAGCAGTCAGATGTTGGCGAAAACGATTCAAAACGCAACGGTACAAATGTACAGGAAAGCAGATACGATGAAGAAAAGACGTCTCGACCAGAAAGAGATGAACTGACCTTTACTGAGAAAGGCAAGGGTCCTGCTTCTTCCACGAAGAATCTGTATCATGACTGCGATCCAAATGTCTATATAAAGCAGGAAAGACTTGTCCTTACATGTTTACGGGATTGGCTTGAAACGCTCAGCACTTTTGGATCATTAAAAGGTACACTGGAAAAATGATTTAGCGCCTGATTCAATGTGACCATACATGCTCATTCAAACTTCACTTATTGCAAGTTATATATTTAAAGTTAATGTTGGAGATTTCAATTTTCTATACAATGACTCGAATCCATGTCGAGATTTGTTAGTGAGATTCTTCTCCTCGTCATATGCTGGATAACTGGTATCTTGTATTGAAATAAGTCTTTGACATGCAATTTTTGAAATGGGATTGTATCTCGAAGGGGATAAGTGTGTAACTATTAACTTTCATCGAAATTTTCTTGCCTATTCAGTTTTTCTCGTAATTATTAAAAATATATCCCTTGCATCGGAGGCTAATGCGGATAACATTTTGATCCTGTCAGCTGTAAAGGTTACCGGGATCCAGGCAGAAAATCTAAAAAGTGTCTTTACCAACTCTCCGACTGAAACATGATGCAAATACAACTTGCAGTTGTTCTTCAAGTGCTTTCATAAATGTTGAAACATCTCCAGCATCACACCTGGTGCACCTGTTGGTTGTAACATCATAAGTGAGATGTCTCATTCAGGTACATTACATAAACAAAATATAACTCTGACATCTTTCAAAAGCAATATCTTTGTATGTTGTGATAAAGGACGGAACATACTCGTTAATGGGAGTTTAGAGTTGAGAAAAACTTCATTTCAGGTATTGCTATCTGGTTTATCGTACTAGATTGCTGAGCATAATAATTGTTGGTGTTCCTGGAGTTAAAAAGAATCTTTTCCTTCTTTTGTACCCTTCTCATCCAACAATTTCAACACATTCACTTTTTATTTCTTGCTTGTGGTTTCTTTCATTTAACATGTTAGATGTTTCCTGGTCTGTTAAAAACGAAGGTTGCAATTTCGTGTCCCAATTACAATCAGCAATTTATTCTAATAATATTCTTAGACAGGCATGAAGAATTAACTATATCTGCAAAAACAGGAAAGTTTTGGCCAAATACAGATCTTGCCCTTCTAGGCTTGGAGTTGAATAGCCATAAGACATTTTGAAGGGCTTTGCTATAGATTAAAGAACAATGACCAAACACACTATGGGAAACGTTGCTAAACAGCCAGCCAACATACTCCTGATCCACATGTACCTCGCAATGTTTGTGGTGTTTAGATGGCAATTCAGTTACTAAAAGAGCGTTAGCCTGATAAACTGTTTTATGATGATAATATGCACAAATATATGAGATTCCACCTGTGAAGAAAGAAAATTTCCTTGCAACAAATGAAGAAAAGCTCATCAAAACTTGTAGAATAAGCTATTTCCCCTTCTTAGAGTTTTCCATACCTGTTGGGAAGCTTGCTTTCCAGTCAACCAACGATTTATACCATATGAAGGTATCCCCAGAATCTGCCACTCTGAGGAAGGAGAAAGAATTTAACAATTACTAGTAGTTTCAACCGCATCTATTGTCAATTGTCGACCTGTTGATTCTGAGACAATTGCTCTCTAAAAATTATGAATTCCTTGTCAGCAGTCATAATTCCGACCAGTGGGCTGATCAAAGCTCACCTCCAAGACTAAAGGTGTGATTCTTTGCCACCAATTTTGTTTGCATAATATTCAAATTTGTGAAATCACTCATAAATAGGCAATAACTTCTTCACTTGCTCCACATTTTTGCTAAAGTTGACAGACACTGCAGAATTCGGATACCAAACGTAGTATTCCAATCCTACCTTATAACCTCTATCATATAATGCATCCAATCCCCTTTGATGCTGAGATTCATCAAGTGCTGAGTCAAATTTATCCGATGTCTTCTAGAGTCATGCATCTTGCTCTCGAACTAACATGAGAATATCTACTCATTTCAGCTCACCAATTATCACCACATGAACAGAATCCATCCTTGAACTTGTGGTAGAAATTAGCATCTCTAATCATGATCTCCCTCTCGGTAATTTTAGAGATGAACTTTATAGCATCATGGCAATCCTCACAAATATTTAGATTCTTTGTTATCAAGAGCCTGGTTCTAGGTGGGGTGTTAATGAGTCCAAATGCAATTGCCAGCCTCTCACTGTGACTAAATACCATAGTAATCTTATCATCATCCTCCACATCATGAAACACTGACCCTGTAGTTGTTATATACCCAGCAGCTTTAATTCGTTCCTCCAACCTTCTTAACTCAGAGTATATTTTTTCCGAATCAGGATGTGAAGTGTCTCCAGATAGAAATGTGTGAACTTTATTCTTCACATCAATCCAGCTACAAGCAATGGTTTTCTTCAGTCCCCTCTCAGTAATTAACTTCCTCAGCATTGCAACTCTTTTCCATTTCCCAGTTTGAGCATAAATATTTGATAATATCACATAATTTCCAGCATCATTAGGTTCAAGCTCAATCAGCTTCTCTAATGCCAGCTCCGCAAAGTCCACATTCTGATGAATTTTACACGAATTCAGCAAAGCACCCCATACACCAGAATCTGGCACCACTCTCATTTGCATTATAAGATCATAAGCCTCACTCAACCGAGCAGAACGACCAAGGAGATCAACCATACATGTGTAGTGTTGAACTGTTGGTTCAATATGGTAATCTGTCTTCATTGTCTGGAAAAACAGCCAACCTTCATCAAGAAGACCCCCATGACTGCATGCTGACAAAACACCCACATAAGTTACATGATCAGGTGTTGTCTCATCCCTCATTCTCTCAAACAAATCTATTGCCTCGACCGAATGTCCGTGCATAGCATACCCGGCAATCATAGCATTCCAGGACACGACCCTTTTCTCCTTAAGCAGCTCAAACAAAACCCGTGAAATTTTCACAGAACCACACTTAGCATACATATCCATCAATGAAGTCTTCACCCTATCGTTAGACTCGAACATCAACCTCCAAGCAAAACCATGAAGCTCCCTCCCTTTCATCAGGGCTGCCATGTTGGCTGAAGCCGAGATGACAGTCACAAGAGTTGCTTCATTAGGCCTTAAACCTTCCAACACCATTTCATTACACAAAGTGAGTGCATCATTTGGTTTACCATTCTGTGAATAGGCTGCTAGCATAGAATTCCACAAGACAGCATCTTTGACACCAATCTTATAAAAAACTTCTCTAGCATTACCCACAAAACCACACTTGGCATACATGTCAATTAAAGCAGCACCCACATATACATCTCTCTCCCAACCAGTGCTCCTCACAAGTTCATGAATTTCCCTCCCATCTTCAATGGCTGAAAGTGCAGAACACGCTTTTAACACAAAAGGAAAAGTATAATTATCAGGAGCTAACCCATAATCGATCATCTTACGATAAAGCTGAACTGCAACCTGATAAGGCCCACACCATGCATAACCCCGAATCAAGACATTCCAAAGAAACAAGCTCTTCTTACAAATTTTATCAAACAGGAGGTGGGCACTGCGTAAACACGTACAAACCGAGTATAGATTGACAAGTTTGGTAGCTAAATGAGTATCTAAGCCAAGACCCACTTGGAATAAGCGAGCATGAAGCTGCTTTCCCGGAGCTAGAGCCTTGTAGGTGATGCATGATTGAAGAACAGAGGCGTAGTAAGAAGTAGTCCTCCTAAAAATGAACACAGGCGTAGTTTGAAGATCTGGGTTGTTGGCTTTTTGTTCAGTGGTTGTTGGAGAGGCAAGAGAATGAAGCAAATCGAAGGAAATAAGAGCTAACGGACATGGAAAGTGAGCAGTGTCGATTCTTTGTAGCCTTCTAATGGAGGACACAACCATATGTTAACTGAATTACATCACCGTAAGATCAGGAAGAGTTCAAGGAACTTGTTTAAAGATTTAAATTGAGAAAAAGATAATCTACTTCTTTAAAATAATCTCCTTCTTTATATTAAAAAAAAAATTGAGAAAAACACAACAACTTGGTAGCTTGGACTAGCCTGGGATGTCAAAAGTTATATGTTTTGAGGTAAATCTATATTTTGGTTAAATCAATTAGGGAATCAAAGATTTTAAATTAACTAATTTAATTAATGTTTACAATTTAACATGTTATGTGCTTTTAATAAGTTAAATGATAATTAATTTAGAGATATAATAAGTTTTGTAAATTGAGTTTGGTAAAAAGCTCGAACTTAATCTAATGTCTATTTAATTTTGGATTATTCGGTTCAATTTTAACTCTTTACTAATTATGAATAGGCTGAGTAATATTAGATCACCCTTTTTTTTAATTTTACTGAATTGTTATTGTTGGTAATAGTAGTTCAACTTTGACTCTATCCTATTCTAATCATGTTTTGATTTTGAGTTTATCAAATTTATAAGTCAAATAACAATGTTTTAGAAAATTAAAGTAAAATAACATCAATTGAAGAGGAAATTATGGTTGTTTAACAACTTTTTTTGTTTTTTACTTCGTATCTAAATAATTTCTTTATAGCTACACATCATAGTTTAAGTTATTTATAAAAAAAATCTATCAACATATAATTTTATGTTTTCTTTTAAAATTCCTTGATTTTATTTTCTTAATATCAATTAGTTCTTAATTCCTTTTATTATTCGTTATTTACTTTATAATCAAGTAATATAAAATCTTTTTTATACTATAAATACTTTAATAACTAATTTTGAAACTCTCTCTGAATTTATATTATGGTTACCAATTAGTTTTAAAACTTTTCCCTTGGTTTTTCATTACATAATTTGATCATTCTTTAACTAAATAAAAAAATGCAATAAATCAAAAGTAAAGAAATGAATTTTTAATTTGAAAATCAAAACTTGTATTTAATATTTATGGTATTCTTCATAATAATAAGCCCATATTATCATATTATTGTAATACTATATAAATAGGATGAATTGGGCACCAGTGATTCCATATCAATCAAGCTATAGTTGCTTTGATTTTAGATCACATAAATAGATTTTAAAGTTTATTAAATCAAACAAAATTTAATCAACTCATAGTTTATAAATTTTATTTTAGCAAATCGTAATCTAACGAGCAATCACAATATAATTTATTATTAATTATTAATACCATGGTGTAAGAAAATTATGAACATATGATAAAATTATGAACATATGATTTTATTCGAGTTTTAGACAAATCATGATAAATCAATTAGACCAAATCAAATCAACTCAAGGTCAAGATACTAACAATAATGAAAATGGTGGGTTGAATCACTCTGTTCCCGTTAAGATGTTTCAATCCTGTACTGCTTAATTTAATCCACATATTTGTGTAGATATTACATAAACGTATGGATGAGATTTAATAGAATATAGTAAAAACTGGTTAACTGAAACAGAGAATCTGATCCCGAAAATGATACGAGAAAGAAAAAGGAACACAAATGATACAAGTACAAATCTTTGAAAGAGAAACATTATCTTCTATTCACAAAGAGGACAGCCCAGTTCAGAGTAAACATGGTCTAATTGTCATGCTGTGAACATCTAAACAAAACCAAACCAATGCAGCAGGTGAGAAACATAAAGTTCTTAACTTGACGCATCAAAATTCACAGTCCCACATAAGATTCTAGGCAACATCATAATTCCATTGTCATCCATAAAGATAGAAAATTACACAAATTTTGCCGGCATGGCTCACCGGCCCAAAACATCCAATACTGACTTGTTGATGACTTGGAATAGCTCTTCCCTGCCAAGAAAAAAGCAGAGTCCAAAAGTATGGTCAGAACAGGCTGATGCAGATCTTTTGTGATGAAGTGCCCACGGAAGCGTATGAAAAGCATGAAATAGGATGCAACCTAAGCATTTCAACAACAAGAAAGCCAAGCGAATTGAAGAATTTTCTTACCGATCCGGTTTGAACACTAGGTATCGATATATAAACCACTGAAACAGATGAAAATATTTGAGTTAGGAACAGAAAGATTATATGGATTCTGATCCAGTACTACATTATATTCTTGTCAACTGTTCAGCACCATAAATTCTTCCACAGAAGTCTCTCGTCCTCACACTAATTACATTGCAGTGATAAGTAGACTTGTATACTTACTGAAGAAAACAGTATGCCAACAAGTTCAAGGACATTTGGAATGACCGGCAGCTTGTCAATAGCCTATCCGAACAAGGGGAAAAATAAAAGCATAAAACAGAAAATAGAACTTAGAAACATCGGAAGGCGGTAAAGACAACAGGCAATGCATTTGCATGAACATTTTGGTAGGGAGGGGTGGATATTCTACCGTAAAACCGGAAGTGTTCACGAACTTAGAAAAATCGAAAGGGGATAAAGATAATAGGCACTGCATTTTCATGAACATTGTTGTAGGGAAGGGTGGATAATCTACCAAAGATTATATTATCTGAATATGATCACATAGTATAAGTTACCATTAACACTGTAAACCGGAGTTTTTCTAACCAAGTTTAGATGTAAGGAATAGCTAATCATGAGATACTTCAACTCTAAAACATATTTCTTGATTCACTTTCAAGACATTTCTGACACTGAGAACACAACATACTGCTGATCTCTTATTATTGTAAGACGAACATAAAGTGAATGGCCAGTTGCCAGATGATGAACTCTTCCATGTCAATTGGGGTGAATCACATCTCTACTTCTGTGATGAACTTATGATCGGTTCAATATCTATCTTCTAAAGAACTAATGTGGATCTTGATCAAAATAAAGAGTCGTGAGCAATACCGTTACTAGATTAGCTGAAGCCCAAATAGCTACTATTGCTGCAAACCCCAAACCAATAACAGCCAGTCGGTCTTCGGAACTATCCCACTGTTTGCAACCAATAAACAAACATCAAAAGAACATAAATATCAACATGGCAGAAGCCTTATGTATCTGCATTATATACATATTCTGAAAAGATATACACATCCTGAAAAGCACCCAGCAGGAGAAAAGCAGAGACTACACAATACAAGAAATGCACCCTAACATATTAAAACGCAAAACAAAAAAGGAAATATTGTGGATGGGGATAGAAACTCACAACATTTTGAATCGACTTAACAATAGTGAGGGAGGTTGATGACTCGGAGCTTTCTCCAGTTGCCTTAACGATATAAGCTACTCGATTCGGTTTCACTGCACAGGACGATCTTCAACATTCATGGACTTAGAAACAATGCAAAAAATCAATAAACATTTGAACTGAATGAACTCTGGTGCCTTTTGTATTCTCTCAAAAATCTTCTTAGAGTCACCAACACATGAATATGTTGCATCTAGGAACAACAATAACGAGTAGTTACCAAGATTCCCAAACCTCAAAATTCTACCTTTCTATTCTACACAACCAAAAGTTCTCCCAGAATTCACTGTGAATTATGTTTCATAACACACAAGGATTGGGTTAATACCACATCATTTCCTCCACCCGACATCATATACTAGCAGACACCCAGTTCAAATAACTTATATCCCCCACTTCCCACTTTCCAGTGAGAATCGAAATGTCTTATCATGTGAGGTTTAATCGCAAGATCAAGCAACCGCACCATAAATGGAAAAGCGTTATCTTTTTATTGCCACTGTTCTTGTTCAATCAACATTAGCTTACCTCTAATGGGAGAAAAAGGAAGCTTTTGAAAAGCCCTGGAAAGGGTTCTTTTACCATGAACCAGCAATGGTGGAGGAGGTAAATTTGCAGCAAATGAAGCCATTGTACCTAAAAGCAGGTGAGAATTCAGAAACAAGACAGAAAATGGCAAAAAGATGTAATTTTGAGAAGTGGGTTTCTATCCTGAGGACCAAAATGTACCAAAAAAGTAAAGGGATTGAGATTTTAGCTTACAACACAAACTGAGATTCCACTTCACCTTTTCGAACAGGCCAATCAAAACTCGACGAAGCTTTGGGCGCCACAAAATTGTCTAGGCTTTTGTGGTTGACAGCTCTTATAGAACACTTTCCAAAAGTTTTGTTCGGGCGTGGCTGGGCCTAGCATAACAACGAGGCCTCCAGGTCGACAGTTTTGTTCTGAAGTACAATAATTACATGTAGACAAGAAAATTTCGTAAGTACAAATCAAGCAAATTATAGTTTTGTAGACAGCAATTTTATGAAAGTTGTGATTTTTGAACAGTTAAAAATCTGCACTTATGAGGAAAAAAGTAGCATTCAAACATAGTACATAGTGTATACTTAATGAGATCTTTTGTTATCGAACAACTGAAATTTGTGTTTTTTTCTTCTTTATAGATCATAAAACTCTTAAAAATCTCACAAGACCCTTCTTTGTTTTCATTGCCTGTAGGGTGTGTTCGGTTAAAAGTTGATATCTGGATTCACAATACAGACTTCTTTGATTATTTTACTATATAGTGACTGTTATGTTCATTCTTCTTTTTGGGTCTTACTCTTTACTTATTTATTTTTTTCTTTTGAGAGCCCTTTGTGTGTCTACAAACTAGGCAAGTTTGTAAGAAACGGAACCTGGGATATATTAAAGTTTTGACCTTTGCTTGATTTTACTAGCTCAGCGTAGCAGGTGTAATTTTCTTGGAACTAATGCCCTGCAAAGCACTTCTTGTTCTTGTATATTCTGCTATACAGGTGTGTCGCGTGAGCATTGCTGAGTTCAAAGACCTTGCCTTTCAAGAACAGAGTAAAGATGGATCCTATTGAGCAAGGAATTATCCCATCTCACGGGTAATAGTATAAATCGTAAGGTAATTGCTGAAATGGTTGAGAAGGAAAGTTGTTTGAGATTTGGTCTCCAAGAAGACTTCTGCAACCACATCAAACTCTTTGTGTCTGTTCTCTCAGTCGGATTAGTTGTGTGTATTGCTGGAGATATAAGGACATGAATGCCGTAGACTTGAGAGAAATTGAACATCAAAAATCGTAAAAATTTTCTGAAGAAGAAACCTCAAAATAATTCAAGCTTCTGTAATGAGCAGATCTGCTTGTTCTGTATACAGAATAAATCCTGACACACAAGAGATTCCTACAGTAGTTATTCCTTGGGAAGTTTCATCCATACTCACGTAGTCATCCATTTGAAAATGACTCATCTATTAGTTCAAGTTTTGAGAGGCAGTGAGACATTAGGAAATATATTTTCTTCGGTTCATTGTCTGTAATATGTATGCAACTTGAGTTTAGTTCGTCAATGACAATTTTCTAGACACAAACTTTTCACCCATCTAACAGTTAGTCTAATATTTTACTCTTTTCAAGATGTAGTCGTCATCTTTCTCTCAAAGCTTCCTTTCTAATTTTTTTTCATTATGATCGAATGTAGCAGAAGTATATATTTTAATGCATTTGTTAGATCATGTGAAGTTGCCACTTGAAAACTAATATGTTGCTTTTCAATCAATAATTGGGAGACAATGATAAGAACAAATATGGTCTTTTCTAAACTACTCTAGTTGAACTTTTGCTTCACTGATGAGAACTACCGAGTTGAATCCGTTCTGGCGTGTGAGTGTGAACATAAACAATAAATTTCAAACCCTGCTCGTGTTATTTGCCAATGTTTATGTAATGATCTGGATGTTATTATCCTGAGGTTAGTTTCCATGGGGGCAAGGCCTTCAAAATTTTTTCATTCTTAATGCTTTGGACTCAACAATCTATTCGTTGATTGCGCAATCATTGTCATTTCCTGCATAGAAAACCAAAGATTTGATGGTTCATTTGCATTTCTTTGGCTATACTTCGTGTGAGAATATTTCATTTTTTTCTCTTTCTCTAAAGACAATGGTCTAGTGGACCAGACAAGCAGCAGATAAGATCACTGAAAAGACTAATCTCCGTAAGCGTTGGCCAGCCTGATTCCTGATTCTTAATAAAACTTTGCATCTAACAAGGTAAAATGTATTGCTTTGCTTGTAATCAAAGTTTTTATGAACTGGACCCCCAGGCATGGATATATCCTCCTGAAGTTAGTTGTAGACTGGTAGTTACATCTTATATTGTTTGGTTAGTTGAATTGGTAATGAGAGAAAATTATCATTGCCAGTCATCTTCTTTGGCCTAACATCTATCCCGTATGAAATATGAACTCTGAGTTAGCTTTTCTTGCATTGAATTGGAAGACTGTCAACTGCAGGTGTTTGTTCTTATGCTATGGCTTGTTTTCATTTGTGAAAATTTTCCAGAAAAAATGACCCATCTTAAGCACTTGAAAGAAATGCACCATTGCATAATTCAGGTGCAAAGAACTCTACAGGTCTTAAGAATTTAAGTGGTGGTTCATGTTCTGGTGACAACAGTTATCATCTATTATTGTAAGTTCATTCATTTAGCTGGAATAGTATTCTCTAATCCTCCTTTTGTGCGAAGCACTCTTTGCAAGTTTCAGTACTTAGCTGGTAAGCAATGGGCATTCCTGAATCACTGGCACAGAGGGGTACAGACAGATACAGAACAAATTCGTACAACGTTGCATCATAATGAACTTCATTCCATTTTATTGCTATCTTTAAAATGTTGCATGGCATTGTATGTTCCGGTATCTTATCACCTGACATGCATGTAAAACAACCATTTAAACTACTTTTCAACATCTAACAGTCTCTCAAGGTTGGACAGCTAGAAACTAGAGGCTAATTTCTATAATGCAGAATACTACAGATTCATTCCAACTGTGGCTAAAAAATGACCTGTCATTGCCATCTTTATTTGACCAAATTGTCAATGTGACTGCATTTTTACAAAGATAAACTCCTACACTGCATTAGTTCCTTGTAGATTGCGTGTCGTGTGGTATTAGGATTCATTCATCCGTTGGCTTAGTTATTCAAATTTCTTAATTTGTTTTACCAATATTAAGTTGTCGAACATTGCTAGTCATTTGTTAATTCATATTGATTGAAAACCATAGTATCACAGTGTGAGACTGCTTTTAAACATAAGATAATAATTTGAGAATGGAGAATTTCATTACAATGCTGTAACACTCAGAGGAACAGATGGAAAGAGGCAATGAAAATTACGAGTTGGCGATCCAAATGGCGAATTCTGCTGGATCATCACACATCTTTCCTACCTGACCTGATCTTTTTAACAGTGATGGATCATTAGTTCTGAAAGTTCCATCAGAGTGCACTTGTATGTGGATGAGTCTTACAGAATTTCAACAGTTTTTTGTTATATACACTCTAATATAATAAAATAACACAGAAAGAACTTAAATAACAGCTAGACACTTCACATCATTTGGTTCCGCACTTTTCATTATACTACATCCAAGCATTTTTTATTGGTTAATCATCCTTTGTCATGCTGATTATCTGATGCCACACACATTCAGTGATTCATGTACTGTCTGCTTGTGAAGTATAATCATGTCTGCTTTGTCTTAGAGAATGACGATGCTTTGCTGTATATTTACTGAATATGACCAAAAGAAACTTCGATTTCCAATGATCTAAGAGGTCCCTCCTAATCCAGTTGAGACAAAACTGGAAACAAAGTCCAAAGAAGTTTTGGATTAGTACTCATAATCCAGTTCTCAGGTGCATAGTCTGCATTTATTATGAACATCCACATTTACATCTCTTTTATCCATTGGAGGTGGCCAGAGCCAACTAATTTTCTTGGTCAGTTAGCTGAAATGAGGATGTTTTGAATTTTGCAGCAAGGTATCAGTTACCCATTTCTTCACTTTGTAAGCTTTCTGTAAAGACCACATTTTGTTTGAAAGTAGCTGATGTACCCTTTAACAAGTTTCTTTCTTTACACTGTTCTGTCCTTCATTTGTAAGCTTTTGTCATCTTTCTTTGACACCTTTCTAATCCCTTCATCATTCCAAAGTTTCCACTTTTAATACCTTAACGTATCAAAACTACGCTTTCCCTAAGCTGTTCAAAGTTTTGGGACTCCAAACTTGTCTTTTCGTTAAAACAACTTGCAAATGAAGAAAAGTAAATCTTGGTTATTGCTTGTTAGATTTCAAGTTTGCAGCTTTTCTTTTCTTTTTTCTGACTTTCCCTTATTAGTTTCACAAATAAAAGATGTATGTATGGAATCTAAAAGGGAAAAGGAAAGATGAAGTGAAGAGAAATTGAATTTTCTATTATTTTTGTTAGGAATCATGTGATTGCTTCATATTATCTACCATTCCTAACTAACAAAGCACATAACTATAGAAATTATTTTTCTGGTTTGAATTGTATGAAACTCAATCATAACCTATATGGCACCAAAGCTTTAATTATATAAGGTGATGGCTAATAATGGCACTCATGAATTCTCTTTCCTTACTTATCTTGAGCAGCATTAACTACTATCAAGGACATAAAACTATGTACATCAACAAAGGTCAAAAGGTTGATTGATTGGAATTGCACTAATGTAGATTTAAAAAAAAAAGGAGAGTGTAAATATTAAATTTTTGCGGGGAGATACAAGAATTACCAAGAAAAAAAGTTGAAGAAACCTTTAAGATGACAATGAAGTTAATCCAGTCATGACTGGTTGGTCACAAAATTTAATGTTTTAAAAACTGAACTTTTGGCCTATTTAATAGTGAAAATTTTTAATTGATTAACTTTTCAGTTCAGTTTTTAATTTTTTAATTTTATTTAGTTTAATAGCTTTTATTATTAAAAATTGATTTGTTTTTAAATTAGTTGGTCAATTTTCGTAAATTAATCATTTTTATAAACAAAAAATTATTTAATTTTTATTTAATAATATATTTTTAATTAAATTTAATTTTTTTATAAGTAAAGACAATATTTTTCAATCATTTTTTTAATTCTTCAAATTTATTCATTCTTTAGCATATTTTATGACAGTCTAATATCGATTGAACATTTTAACAACAAACCTTTGTTTTATCGGTTTAACTTTCAGTCTAGTTTCGAAAACATCGGTAAAAATCTATGAGACCTATAAGTAAGTGGTATTTAAATGGAATTCATTATTTGATTTTAAACTATTAAATTTAATCAAATAATTTATTTAAAATATTAATATTAAAAATATATACAAAAATTACCTACGAAGAAAACACACCTCATCTTGAAATTACTTATTCTATGCAATATATGTCTTTTCACTCCCCAATTATTGTCTCTTGGGAGGCATGACCATGACCATTCTGGTTACTAATGGCTTAGAAAAGTTACTTCCTTTGTTAACAGTGAGATGGAAATGCTTTCAACTTTTAGGAAACTTTGTCAAAGATGCTTTTACCCTCTTTTAGATATACTTTTTACTTCTTTTTTAATTATAATAATATCAAATTAATTATATAATTTAAATAAATATAATCATTATGTAAATGGGTAAGTTTCAAATTTTAATAAAAATCAAATTAACCCATCCATTATTCACCTCTAATTCCCTTGTAAATTAATTAAAATTTTCTTTTTATCATGTTATGACTGTAGGGATGATAATTTTCGACCCATGAGCTTAAATTTTGTTGTTTTTAATAGGTCGACTCTTAGGTTAGGCTTAGCCTCATACTGACTCGAGACCCAATTATTATAAATAAAATAGCTTTATTTTATTTAGAAGAATTATGTCTCAGGTAAACCTAAATTTGGTCAGTTCAAATCTATACCTAATTTAAAAAAATTACATTATTTTATATTTTTAATGACCTGACTTATGGATTATATCCAACCTAATACTGACTCAAAATTTAATTATTTTAAATAAAATAATATTATTTTATTTAAAAGAATTAGATCTAAAAAAATTCTAAATTTGGACAGTTTAAATTTAGACCTAATTAAAAAATTTTCGTTATAGTATATTTTTAATTTTAAAAATATGGATTGGCTGTACTTCCCCTTCCCAGTATGAGTGGTGGAATATAAGTATGAGTTGTATATGTGAAACTGTGCATAGGAATTAGGGTTTGACTAAGTCAAGTAGGAAATAATATTTAAAACAATTAGGAAAGCTTGGAGCCAAATCCATTAATTGCATTCACTTCTCTCTTCCTTTAAATGATAAAAGGACACAGATATATATATTGTTATTATTATTAACAAAAATACTTTGGAAGTTGTAGCCTAAATTGACTATACAATACAGATACATATACTATTTTGACTTTGGCTAGCTAATAGTAAGCTGCGTAATGGAATATGGCTTTAGCCAATGTAGCTAACTTTTTCTTCTTTATACTTTCCATTCTTTATCTCTTGTACTATGAATGACAATTGGGCTCGGGCTAGCCCGAAGTTAACGAGTCAGGCTTGGATAGACCGAATCTTAGGCCCATTTAAAAAAAAATCGAGTCTCAGTCAGAATCAGGCTTAGATTGCCTAAGTCTTAGCTCTGTTTGAGGCTGACTTTTATAAGTAAAACGACACCGTTTTGTTTTTTTAATTTAAATAAAAGTTTGAATAGAGCTCGAGCTAGAGCTCGGGCTCGGACCGGGCTACCTCAAGCTCAGGCTTGTGCCCACTACCTCTAGTTCGATTAAGCCCAACAACAGGTGGTTACGTCGCCATCCGGACTTCTAAAAATAACATTGAGTCGAATTGGATTCCAGTATGTTCAAAGTTAATTAACAGGTCCAAGTTTAGGTTATAGAGATGACAAGTATGAATTGGCCCGGGTTGATCGAGCCATTGGTCGAGATTGCTTGGCTCAACAAGAGCGTACAAATGTCGTTGTTTTTATTTTAAAAAATATAAAGTTAGGTCGAGCCAGCCCATGGGTCAAATCGGGTAGAATCAAGAGCGGCCCAGGCCCAAACCCAGTCCGACCTATTGTCATCCCTGTTAAGCTGAAAGTCTAAAACTTAATTAATTTTAAAGCATGTAGTCGAGAAACTTGGGTGGCTCTAAATTCGATCGAATTTAAGTTTAATTTAATTTTTAAATTTAAATTTTAAAAATCACTTAAAACTTGTGTGTTTTTGTCGAGTCAGGCCAAACTAAACTTAAAGTTAAAGATTAAAAAAATATTCAAGCTCGAGCCGAATCTTAATCAACTCATATTAAATCAGTTAACTTTATCCAAATTAAATCCTTTAGCTTCTAAGTAAGATCAAATCAGACCCTTATCTTAAATGTTATCTCCAATCTCTCCTCTCTGTCTTGAGAATTATGACTAGTCAAACAGAGGATAAGAAAGAGGAAGGACAAAGTTATTTTAATTACATGTTTATAAAAATCTAATAATACACTTTATTTTATGATTTTATATGAATATTAATTTATATCTGATAGGAGCCAACCTCTTAAAAACATTTGTTTAAAGAATAATTATTAAAATTTTTATATATTTGCAATTTACCATATAAAAAAGGCTTGGTCATCGCCTTTATATACTTAATCATATATTTACATCTATTTGTTGTCCTTTAATATTTTTATTTTATATATATGATTAATCAACTCTATAGTTCAAATTGATCTACAATTCAAAATGTTAAAGACCATTAGTTGTTGATTACAGTAATAAAGAAGAGTAGTTCTAAGATTATTTTTTATTATTTTGTAACACTAAAAAAATAGTTCTTTTCTTATCAGAAAACAATGGATTCGTTGGTTTTGATCAAGTTGTTGCCTTTGATGGGAATGTGAGATTGCTGATAAATCAAAATCAAAATGAGTTTGTGTTCTTGCAAAATAAATTAAAAGTTATAACAATAAGTGAGGATTAATTGTATGTTTATATGCTTGTAAAAATAATTATATCCACATTAATAATGTCTAGTGTTATATTAAAAAGATAAATTTTAAGATATTATTACATTATAATTATATGAAAAATAAATCGATTTATTCATTTCAGGAAAATAGATATTATTAAAAAATTTAATTTTGTATGAAACGAGTTTTTAAAACCAATGCTTCAAAAATCATACCGAAAGTTAAACTGATAAGACAAGAAGTTTAAGGTATAAAAGATTTAACCAGTATTAGACTTTCATAAGGCCAACTTAAGGTTAAATAAAATTAAAAATTAAAAATATAATTAAAATAGATTGTTCTTATCCATCAAAGAGTTTGAAATTTATTTTAAAAAATATTGCAAAATGAAAATTAAGTGATCTATTTTGATTTACAAGAATATATTAATTAATAAAAATTGACCAGTTAATTAATAAATTGATCAGTTTTTAACAACAAGAGCTATTAAAATAGGGGATTGATCATCTGGCTCGAGTACTTTGACCCTATCCTGTGTCATGAGATCTAAGCCATCTATTTATATAGATCATTTAGCTCGGGTACTCTGGCCCTATCCTGTGCCATGAGATCTAAGCTATCTATTTATGTAGTCTACATAAATAGATAGCTTAGATCTCATAGCACAGGATAGGGCCAGAGTACTAGAGCCAGAGGATTTTAAGCGATTAAAATAAATCGAAGCATTGGATGATTTAAAATTTGTAAGTTGGTTGAATTTTTTAATCATTATTTAAAACCAACAACGTTCTCTGGGTACATCTTTAAGGCTAAAAATACACATGCAAAACCAATGATGCATACTTTTCAATTTTAAAAATGTACACAAAATCTCTTTTCCTTTGTTTAACATATTTTATTAACATGTTTCATGTTGTTGAATTTTTCTTGAAATAAAATTAGTTTTTGTGAACAAATCAATCAACATCAAACCCTAAAAAACAATCCAAATCAATATCACAATAATAATAATATAGTGGTGATAATTGTATTACACCACAACTAATTTTCTTTTCCTCTTTATACATTTAAAATAATCACCTAACTCTTGAATTTGTTAATGTTGTGTCTTATAGTTATATGCATGTTATTTCTCACATTGAATTGTTTTCTTAATGAAATAAATAAGCATTTTATTAGTCTTTTACTTCAAATTAAAATTATTTATTCTAAAAAATACATATCTTGGTAACTAATTAAAATTTGATTAAAAAAACTATTTAGGTTTTGAAGAAAAAATACTTTTAAGTTATAAATAAATTTAAAAAATAGAAACATAAAAATAGTAGAATGTAAGAAAATAATTAATAATAAAAAAGGAGAAACTATAACAAATGAGTTAATTGATCCTAACTATAAATAACAAATTGAGTCCAACTTTATACTAAAAAAATACAAATACAAATATATTTAAAAGGGTCTCTCATTTAGCCATTAATTCATTATTTATGATATTAATGTAACTATATTAACTTCAATATTCATCAAAACTCATTTTGGAAAAGGTAGAAACTTTAAGAACTAAAAATAATTAACCATTGGGTTACTATTTAATTATTTAAGATGTTCATATAACTATACTACAATTTCTATAGTTATCTTAACATATTTTGAGGTAATGTTTTGAATCATTGAGTGAAAGTAAAAGAATATATAATTAATATTAAGATATTATTTTAGCTTGTGATTTCAATTGAATTAATAAGTTGTTCTTATGTTTTTTTTAGAAAATGTGAATGAATTATTGGAAGAAATTGATTAGTGAATTATTATATTCTCTAAAAATTTTTTGGCGATCGATTAAAAAATTAAGATTTTAATAAGAGAATTAGAGATAAATTTGATTTAGTTTAAAATAAACAAGTTAGGATTAATCTAACTCGAATTTTAAATCAAGTTCAAATTTGGAATATTGAGTATATTTTTGTTAGAAAATAATAATACTTTGAGTTGATACGATATTTGAATCCGAGTATAATCTGATATGATCAGAAATTAACGAGTTCATTTTGACCAAGCTCCAATTTTAGATTTAAGTTTTCGTTTTTTAAAATTTTGGTTTAGGCTTAGGCTCTGACCCAAGTTTAAAAGTTAAAAGCGAAATAAAATGATGTCGATTTATATTTTTAATTTTAAAAAATAAAAAATCAAGGTAAGTCAGCTCCTTACCATCCTTAATTTTGAGGAATGTAAATTTACATTTGTTCCAATTGCCATAACTTGCATTCACAACTGTGAAAGATAGAAGCTTGATGAGCTGAGCTAGAGAGCAGAAAAGGCAGCTTGAGCCACAAAGCCGAGGAGGGTCCCAAAGTCCAAAGCTTTGCCAAAAGCCACCAAATAGAAGCACAAGACTATAAAAGAGAAGAAACCGTTGGAGTGAGTGGATCATTCAACTGCTTAGAAGTTAGTTGGATCCTCACATGTCCACTTAGAATATCTAACAGTCAACTCCTACCAGCCTCTCTCTCTCTCTCTCTCTCTCAATCTGTGTGTTTGTGTGTGCGTCTTCCAATCCCCACTATGAAACAATGCCTCTCTTTAGTATAGATTTTGTTTTATATCCTTAAATCAAAACGGTCCCACTTGAACATTCATTTCTTTCTTCAAAACCCACCATTGTTGGCTTGCACCTTAAAGCTTGATCTGCAGGGAGAAAAAAGAAAAACGAGCTTCTTTGCATTGCCATGGGCGTGGACATGTCCAATCCACCAACTTCTCACACCAAAGACTTCTTTGCTTCTCCTGCTCTATCCCTCAGTCTCGTAATTTCCCTTGCTCTTCTCTTCCTCATCAAAACTTTTCTGTTTCTATCTGTAGTTTTACATGTTCATCTCTATTGTTATGTTCTGAGCTGTGTTTTGTTTATGCATGTCTGTCTACTCGATCGTGTTACATAAAGTTTCCATCTTTCGCTTCTTTTGGCTACCATCTTCAAAACCCACCAATATTTCTCTTTCTTTTTACGAAAACCGGAGTCTTTATGCATGTAATCGATGATTTTTGGCATGTGCTTGCTATGCATATCGTTCATATTCAGGGACTTTGACATGGAGGCGGGCCGCTTGTTTTCCCTTTCTAAACGTTTGGTTGGTTTTCGTTTCTTGATATTGAAGGCGGGAATATTCCGTGGGGCTAATGCAACCCCGACGTCGGCGGCTGCGAGCGCGGAAGTGGAGGAGGGGGACGAGGGGAGCGGCGGAGGAGTGGTCGCCGGAGGAAGAAGAGATGAGACGGTGGAAATTAGCAGCGAGAACTCGGGCCCGATGAGGTCAAGATCAGATGATGATTTTGAAGGTGAAGGTGACCCTGACGATGAAGATGGTGACGACAAAAACAAAAAGAAAAAGAGAAAGAAGTATCACAGACATACAGCTGAGCAGATCAGGGAAATGGAAACGTAAGTATTTTACCATGTCCTTTACCCGTACATGCATACACGTACGTGTACATTCATGCATATACATACGAGTATGTCTTGACGGAAAGTACAAGGATTAAGGTTTAACTGCAAATGCAAAATGTATAGTTAAGACAAAGCAAAGCCAATGTTTCCATAGAACTACCTTAATGGAATGTGCAAAAGGAGGGATTATAAAGTTGATGATGATTTAGAATTCTATGGGAAAAGTTACCTTTTCTTCTTCCCTCAACATGTCAATGGATATCTATTACAGAAGTGTATAAACAAAGCTGTTCCTTTCAAGTTTCAATCATGGGATATGAGAGGAAGTACTGAATCTTCTGTGTATATTCTGGTCTTTCAGGTTATTTAAAGAGTCGCCACATCCAGATGAGAAACAAAGGCAACAACTGAGCAAACAACTCGGCCTAGCTCCTAGACAAGTCAAGTTTTGGTTTCAGAATAGGCGTACTCAGATAAAGGTGTGTAATTGCAATCTTCTTTACATTTTGTATCATCGGTCATACATGGACCCTGAATTCCTGCGAGTTTCAATCACATTTGAGAAAGCTGGTCAATGTTGCAGCAAATAAGTTGCGTAGCATTTAATGAGTATAGATGTGCGTGTTCTGCGCAGGCTATACAAGAACGCCATGAAAATTCTCTGTTGAAAGGTGAAATTGACAAGCTCAGGGAGGAAAACAAGTCCTTGAGAGAGACCATCAACAGAGCTTGCTGCCCCAACTGTGGTGGTTCTACCACTAGCAGAGACTCTAGCTTGACAGCTGAGGAACGACAACTTCGGATCGAAAACGCCAAACTCAAATCCGAGGTTAGGATGATTGTGAACATTTTTCCCTGAGTGCCAGTCATGTATGTGTTTGCTTTACACTTCATATGGTTTCTTTGTTTAGGTAGAGAAGCTTAGAGCAGCTTTGGAAAAGCAGCCTTCAGGAGCAGCAACCTCATGCTCAGCAGGAAATGATCAAGAGAACAGAAGTTCTCTGGATTTTTATACTGGAATATTTGGCATTGAGAAGTCAAGAATTATGGAGATTGTTAATCAGGCAACAGAAGAGCTCCAGAAAATGGCCACTGCTGGTGATCCCCTCTGGGTTAGAAGTGTTGAAACCGGTCGAGAGATTCTTAACTACGACGAGTACATCAAAGAGTTTGGTGCAGAAAGTTCAAGCAGTAGCAGGCCAAGGAGGTCCATTGAAGCCTCAAGAGAGACTAGAGTTGTTTTCGTGGATCTCCCACGTCTGGTTCAAAGTTTCATAGACGTGGTGAGACACTAATCTGACTTCTGATAGCGATACACTTACACTACTGATAATCAGCTAAATATTAAGATAATCTTCACTTTTTCTTCTTGAAGAATCAATGGAAGGAAATGTTTCCATGCTTAATTTCAAAGGCAGCCAACGTTTATGTCATCTGCAGTGGTGACGGACCAAACAGAAATGGCGCAGTGCAATTGGTGAGTACTGATTTGACCTCTTCTGCAATTAATTCTCTATTCCTTTACTAAAAAATTCGGCAAACAAACACTTACAGACTTTTCAGAAGTCTAGTGATTTACGAGTCTGCAAACATATAAAAACAAAGCTCAAGCGTAAGGAATCACCATCAAGTTCATGTCCTAGGAGGACTAGAGGTCGTTGTTCTTTTGGTTAGAACTAAATTTGTTTTTGGTACAGACAAAAATCTACAAAAATAATGGTATATAGTGGTCCATCTTTGGAAAAAGGGCGTGGGCCTTATTATTTTCAAGGATTACGATAAAGGAGAGCAGACTCAGCTACAAGTCAAGCAGGTTGAAACCTTGTCACCAAACAAGTAGTTACACAAGTTAACTAATCTCAAGAGAAAAAGGCATAGAGAGTTAATTAGATATTTTTAAGAAACTAGTAACTTAAATAGATTTCCGTGAGATAGGATAGGCATCCTGAAGATCAGTGTCCTGTTCAGAAGGTTCTTCTGATGGGTCTAAAAAGTTGGTTCCTTTTTCAGTTTTATGCATATGTAACAAGTTAATGACCAAAGGGGATTCATGGGGTTCAAGATTGTCGTCTAGCAACTATGTGAGGTAATTGCGTAGAAGCAGACATTGAATTTCTCTGAAAAACTGAATTTCCTTCTTCCTTGAAAAAAAGCTGTTTTACCAATATGAGGGTAGAAATCACAAGTACTTCCAATTCTTCTTGTTATCTAGTTGGAATAGGAAGGGAGATAAGTAGAGGGATTTGATTCTGTGTCAGAAATATTATCTTCAAATTAGAATCTACTGAATCTGCAATGGTCATATAAGGATACAAATTGTTATAACCTTTGATTTCCATGAATCCCTTTTCCAGAATTAATCATCTGCAGTTATTGCAGATGTTTGCAGAGATGCAAATGATGACACCTCTGGTGCCCACTAGAGAGGTGTACTTTGTTAGACACTGCAAGCAACTTAGTGCAGAGAAATGGGCAATTGTTGATGTTTCCATAGACAAAGTTGAAGATAACATTGACGCTTCACTTGTGAAATGCAGAAAACGTCCTTCTGGCTGTATTATTGAGGATAAGTCAAATGGCCATTGCAAGGTAAACAAACTTGTCACAGATTATCCAGATATACTTCTAAGAAACGTATGAATGGTTAATCATGTTTAAAGGTTAGGGTCAAAGCCAAAAATAGAACTATATACTAGAACGATCACGATCAATTTTGCAATGATATCCATTTCAGGTAACCTGGGTGGAGCACCTGGAATGCCAGAAAAGCACAGTCCATACAATGTATCGCACTATCGTCAATAGTGGTCTAGCCTTCGGTGCAAAGCATTGGGTTGCAACATTGCAGCTCCAATGTGAGCGTCTGGTTTTCTTCATGGCTACCAATGTTCCCACAAAAGATTCAAGTGGTAAGCTAGGTTTCTAATAAGAGTTTGGATAATCTTAAGAAAGTACTTGCAAAATTCATGACTATTTGTGTATTATAGTTAACATGTATCCTGCATGTGAATTTTGTTGTGTGTAGCAGCTGAGATAATCAGTTGCACAATCAAGGCTGTATATAGCATGTCAATTTTTTTGCTTCGTTCTAAGGAACTTTCTTCATTTGTAAAAATAGGAGTTGCAACACTAGCTGGGAGGAAAAGCATCCTGAAGTTAGCACAGAGAATGACTCAGGGGTTTTGCCGCGCAATTGGGGCATCAAGCTACCACACATGGAACAAGGTATCAAGCAAAACAGGAGAGGACATAAGGGTTTCCTCTAGAAAGAATTTAAATGACCCTGGTGAACCTCTTGGAGTGATCTTGTGTGCAGTTACTTCAGTGTGGCTGCCTGTATCTACTCATGCCCTGTTTGATTTCTTAAGAGATGACACACGTAGAAATGAGGTATGAATGCTTGCATAAAGTCCTCGGATAAATTTCTTCGACATACAAAGAATGGTTAGAATGTAAAGACAAAATCTTCTTCATGATTCACAGTGGGATATCATGTCAAATGGGGGTCCTGTACAATCAATTGCAAACTTAGCCAAAGGACAAGATAGAGGCAATGCAGTAACCATTCAAGTAAGTTTCTTTCCCATATTCAGAGATTTGGTAAGTTCGAGAATGATCATTTGATAGTCTAACAAACTTTTCATCACAGGCAATAAACTCAAAAGAAAACAGTATGTGGGTAATCCAAGACAGCTGCACTAATGCATACGAGTCCATGGTGATCTATGCCCCTGTGGATATCACTGGAATGCAGTCTGTGATTACAGGATGTGATTCAAGCAACATTGCAGTACTACCTTCAGGGTTTTCAATTCTTCCAGATGGACTTGAATCAAGGCCACTAGTTATCACTTCTAGACAAGAGGAGAAAGGCACAGAAGGAGGATCGTTACTAACAATGGCATTCCAAGTCCTTACCAACACCTCTCCTGCAACCAAATTGACTGTGGAATCGGTGGAATCCGTTAGCACACTGATAGGATGTACCTTGCGCAATATTAAGACAAGTTTGCAATGTGAAGATAGCTGATCACCTTCTGTTAGTTTTGGGTAGACATTGATCAAGTGTAAAACATTAGGCTTGTAATAGGACTTTTCAATTTCATTTTTGGGTCTCTATTTACATAGTTCAGATATTGTAGCAGGGGGGAGTTCTTGTGTGCGTTTGCCTTGCTTTTTTGTAATCAGATGGAGGGTTTGCTGTTCAGTTGTATCTGAATTTTGGATACCATGGTAAGAATGTGTGAGAGATATTACTACTAGCATAGATGGATCTACAGAATTAACTTATTCTCAATGTATAGAATCTTTATAGTAATGCCATTTCATATTTGTTTCAAGCGCTATTTTCAAAATTTGACGACCATCTGATAATCAAGTGCGGGACTATCCAAAACCATAAATGAACACTGAAATCTAGAACATTCAAATCACATTTCACAGCAATTAAATTACATCAGTTTTAAGTACTTGAGAGGACAACATAAACCAAGAACTTAAAGCTTGAAGCACAATTAAGCATCAAAACAGACCTCAAACTAAGCCTGCAGTTCCTGTTGAGACTGCAAAGGAATCCCAAGTTCCTTATCCACCCCATCACCATCTTCACCCTCTTTTTTCTCCTTCTTACTCTTGACAGACACGGGCACAGCTAGAAAAGTCTTGGTCTTGCTAATGGGTCTGCACTTTTGAAGTTGCACAAAGTCGCCAACTTTGAACCGGTTCTCAGGGTCATGAGCCTGGTACTTCTTCTTGTACCTGACCCTTCTCTTGTACTTCGGGTGAGGAGCCAATCTGGTCACCTCAACAGCCACCGTCTTGTCATTAGTTGAACTCACAACCTTGCCTTGCATCAACTTCATTGCCCTGACAGGCGGCAGAAAAGTTAAGGACTTTGGGGGTTGGAGAAAGAGAGGGCAATTGGGTTTTGAGAGGTGATTGAGAGGTGCTGTTCCATGGAGGAAAGGACTGGATAGAGTGAGTGAGTTGAGTGTTGATGTGAGGGATGCTGTGAACACCATTGCCCTCCGGTAAGTCGCGCTGGGGATAAGGAGAACAGAAGCTTTGTTAGTTATATGTGGAAATTGGGTATTATGGGTAATGAAAAAGGGTCTAGGCGAAGATGACAATGGACTGGATTCAAGGTTTTGGGCTCGTTTTGAATGGACTTAAAATTATTAAAATTAATAAATTTAGCTTAAATTAGTAAAATTTTGAAACTTATAATATTTTCTCATTCAATATATATTTTTCAATTATTTGAATTATTTTTAAAAAATATTTTATTATTTTAAATACAAAGTGTAATGCTAAATTTAAAAATTATATTAAACTTCTATTAAAATTAAGGTATGTAAAATTATTATTACAAATTATAATCATGTTTTTATAATTATAGGAACCATTAACTTAAACTCAAAATCTCTAATTTAAAATTTTGATATATAAAATTATTAGATTTTAAATTTTAATAATTTAATTTAAAATGTTAATTTTTATTCATATGGGTAATAAATAAATATTTATATTTAACAGACAAATTATATCATTAAAAATAATTTATTTTAAAAGTTTAAAATATTTCACACTATTTTTGTTGCTCATGAAATATTTTAGGAGGGTCCTAATTATAAGAAGATACCTTTAAATTATTCACATTCAAACTAATCCTTACTCGAACT
>JAOSBK010000005.1:2942072-2976102 GCA_027568895.1 Erythroxylum shatona | reverse complement strand
CAATTTTACTAATTTTGATTATCAATTTTACAATTTTACATTTAATTATTAATTTCACATTTGATTGTCAATTTTACCTTTGTTAAACCTTTGATCTTCTTTTCATTTTTAACAAACCATAATATTATATACACCATTTCATATTTCATTCTTAAATATATATGTTGCTTTTACAATTTTTAATTGACATTAATAAATGTAAGTATAAATAATTAAAATCTACGATTACAAGTCTACAACATATTCACAATTTGACAACAAACATTCAATACATCACTTCTTTATGCTCAAACAAGTTTTTACAATTTTACAAAATGTTATTTAATAATAATTGACCCGAACCCAATTCGACATTTGACCTATATTAAAAATTCTAATTAAAAAAAATCTGAAACTTGGTACCTTGTTTTTGTTGTGGCTGTTGGTCTGAAGTTGGCAGAGTTTGGTATGTGATTGAGCTTTTTGAAACTTTGGTTTCTTGAGTAGGACGAGTGGTGCTGTGGTGGCTAAGTATGGTGATAAGAGCGTTTACTTTGATTTGGAAGACATTGGCAACACTACTGGACAATGGGACTTGTATGGTTCAGATGCACCTTCACCTTACAACTCTCTCCAGGTTTAAAGCTACCTTTCAATGATCTGAATGTTATGTTTTCTTTTACGTATGCCAACGGGCCTGTTGGTCCTCTTCGACCCAGCCCGAGGTTATTAGAATAGGTCCAAGTCTGCCACAGATTTTGATCAAGTTCGGATTGGGTTTATGATGAACTCATAATTTCGAATTTGAATTTGAATTAAATTTCAATTAAACTTAGGGTTGAAAAAATATATATAAAGAGGGTATGTTTTAGATTTTTATGATTCTTAAGTTTTTGTTAGAATTTGGCTTGAGATTAAGGTTGGATTCCAAAAATCAAAATCCGAAACCTAACTTACATAGATTCCGATTAAGTTCAGATGCAATTTATGTTAAATCAACAATCCCAAAGCCCATCGATCAGATTCAAAATTTTTAAAATTTGACCTAAATTTTAATCGAACTTAAAATCAAGTATTTTTGAACAAAAAATATATGGTAGACATTTTTTAAATCTTCAAGGTTTTTAAATTTTTATTAAATTTTGGGTTGAATTAAGGCCGGATTCGATAAATCAAAATCCCAAGCCCGGCCCGAAGCTTGGCAGCGATTTAAATTGCTTACTCTAGATTCACTTTTGTAGCTTAATTTTAATATAGAAAAAGAAAAGAAGTTGTCATAGCAGATTTTTTCAATTATCAGAATAAAAAAGAACCAATACAATATGCTTTGATTGAGAGTTGAACTCAAGACCTCCAGCTTACTAAACGGGTACTCTCACAACTGAGCTATGAACATGCAAGAAGTGAAGATTTATTCATTATTTACATGACACAGATTGGAACTGTAAACATGTAAAAGAGAAGGAAAAGATTTTATTATGAATGATGTTTAGTAAACATTCACTTTTTTTAAAGTCAGAAAAAAGAGAAGATTTTTAAACAACTATGAATAGTCTTTGGTGGTTGTCATGAAGGGCATGACTAATTATATATGATTTCATGTATCAGCAATGATTCTTTGTTTAACATTAACCAGTAGGTGCCTGCAAATTTGGTATTAAGATATTGGTGTGATTGGAAGATCTTTTAAAAAGAATCAAGAACACCCCAATTCCTACTTGGATTATATGCAGACACTTATCTTACTTACCAGCAAAGAACATGAGTAGCATTTGTTTAATATGAGCTGGTTTATGTAAAACTACATGTCTCCTGCTCCTACTGCAATGTTCTTCTACAATTGATAAGTTTGTGTCTTGGGAATCTTGTGTCCTGGTAAGCAAACATGTTGACTTGTACGGTCATGGAATGCAACATTTGTTGAATTCTAATTTTCTGCTGATACTGATAATCTGGAGATTTTTGTTTGAAAAACTGCAGAGCAAGTTCTTCGAAACTTTCGCAGCTCCATTCACTAAAAGAGGATTGCTGCTAAAGTTCTTGATCTTGGGAGGTGGCTCAACACTTGCTTACTTCAGTGCCACTGCTTCTGGTGATATTCTTCCAATCAAGAAGGGTCCTCAGCTCCCACCAAAGATTGGCCCTCGTGGCAAGAAGTAAATTTAGTTTCTGCTATCCTTCAACTTTTCATTGTATGTACCGTCTTTTCGCTTCGGTAACGCCTACTGTAGTAGTCTCTGCTTCCTTATCAGTGAAAATGCTATTCAATTCTGACTTTTGAGCAGTCTCTTTAAAGTTCAAATGCTTCTCATATGGTTAAACTGAACCAACAAATGAGATGATTGTGCTACTAATACAGTTGTGTTCATGTATGGTCAACCAAAATCACCTTTCATTGGCTAACAAACTGCATTACAATTTCTTTCACATACAAAAGAAATGAATGTAACGTGGCATCCTTAAAACAGTTTTCTGAACACTTACATTCATTATCTCCTATGCACAAAATGAAGGATTCAGAATGAAAATCGTTTCACTATCCAAAGGGCCTCCTTTTATGGATAGTCAGGCTTTCTCACCCTGTAGTGTTATTCTGGTTTTCTGATCCTTCTCTGCCCCTATATGTGTAGTTGCTACTGGTAGTTACTATCAATGCCGTGACGTTGGACTCCTTAAACCTCCTAAGGACTCAAGGTAGGATGTTCTCTTGTTGGTAACTATAGTTGCAGGTTTCTTCATTTCCTTCACATCCTTGACTAGCTCATCTGGAACTGAATCCTTCTTTATATCTGTATCATTTTGATCCAAACTCCAACCCATGAAATCTGACAGTGTCATTGATATAGGTGCGTCTGTGTTCTCTTCATTGGGTGGTGTCATTGGCGGTTCTTTCACAGAGTTTCTTCTTTTCCCTGCATGTGATGGATTTCTAGTGACATAATCAGCATAGAGTACATCTTCAATGCGTGACATGACTGTATGGGCCAAACTCTCTAGAATCCTTGAATAGCTTTCCAGAATTGCCTGTCCAACGTCCTGTTACAACAAATGCAAACTATGGTTTTAGTCCACTAACTTTCAGTAGATGAAGAAAACTTCATTTCCAGCACATACTCAATCTGGGTTTATCTCCATTTCTTTTTATGATTATTGAGCTCCAAGTTTAATCAGAAGAAAATTTAAGATCAGAAAAGTTCTTCTTACCCTGTTGTATTGTATTTTAGTAATGTCTAGTGAAGATTGTGGAATTCCGGGGAATCGTTGTTTGAGGATGAGCAGGATGGTTTCTGCTCTCTCTTCAAAGAGTTCTCTTTTCTCTATGCTGACAGCAGAACTCCAAGCTGATTTACTGTCCTTATGATTCATCTTCCTCCTCCAAATAACCATAGAAGCCTCCATTTTATTCTTGAGGTCTAGGATTTTATGCTCTGATGATAAGTCCATTGTGGAAAGAAACTGATCTGGATCGAAGAACTCGACAGTTATACTCTTATATATTGAGTCTCCAAGACTTGCCCTGCCATTCTGTCGTATCATCATAAACAGACATGGTCAGTGATGGCTTGGACACTAAAAGTGCCAACACAATTTGTTGCATGAGTTTCTTTACCTTGGGAAGGGATTCGAAATAGTTTTCAGGTATCTCCATTTCTGCGAGAACCTGAGCATTTATTGCCATAGCTGCTTTTAGCACTTGATTCACACAATCCTTTTGGTACTGAATAAACTTTCTGGTATTATCTGATAGACCATCCGGTGGAACTTTGATTGTAGGTAGCCACCATTTATCATCTTTCTTCTTGATTCCTTTTTCTGAGTCTGGTGCATTATTTGACACATAGGAGAATTCATTCTGGTCTTTGAAGTTATCTAGGCATTCCTGAAGAAGTTCATATCAGAAAGACAAACAGAAAGCAAATTTTAATCCACTGCAGATCCATTTCATGTCTTAAACGAACTAGAAGAATGATCATTCATGTCTACTTACGATAAGCATTGCATCGAGCTTTCGCAAGGCAGGTATATTCATAAGAAGATCAAATCGTTGTCTTGTTGTCATTATCTATTAAGTCACAGACACATAGATTTCAGCAAATCACATAAGCAAGAAACAGGAACACATTCTTATGAATTTGGGATAGGGGCTTTTACCTCCATATTTGATCCATCCTTAGATTTCTGCTGAGAAGGAACCATCTCAACTATGTAATCAGTTACAGATAAGAGCCAATCGATTTCTTTTCTCCATCTTGACATCCTTTCTGGTGGCATAGGTTCTAGCCTCTTTTGTTCACCAAATACAGAAGCTGCAAACAGGAAAAGGAAAATCAAAATGACAGAATCAACCAGATATCTACTGTAAGTTATGGCTAGAACAAATAATTCAGATGAATTTGGAAAGTTCCAAATTCAAAACTTCACAACTTTTTTTCTGATAAGAGGTGCACCTGCAAGGTTGGTGATGGCGTTTGACAATGCCAGAGCTGAGGACACACCCTTTCCTCCACCTGACATATCCTCCCCTAACAGCAGCTTGGCAAACTTTTCTTTCATCATTTCCATATCTGTATCAAATCCAGCAAGAAAAACAAATCAATGTCCAGCACATTATCAATGATATATAAACAAAAACAGGCTATAATCCTGTCCTGTTTCATCTGATAAAACGAAACAGACATCATTTTGCAGGTGTTTTAATCATCTGCTAAAGGTTGTAGTGAGAATATTGATGTTAAGTATTTGAATGTTATTTTTAGACAAGACTAAAGGCCTGAAACCTCTATCTTCCTATATCCAATAAAAACTAAAAACATCAATGAACCCAGAAAAAGAAAAGGGACTTGCCTTTGTTGACCTGAGGATTGACCACAGGTTCATCTTTAACGACTCTTGACTTAGAACCCTTGTCACTTTTGTTAAGTTTGCTTCCGCTTTGTTGTTTCTCCGCAGGTTCATCGTCTCCATTTGTTGAACCCTGGGTTCTGGCTGTTACATTATCGTCCCCAGAAGTCTCCTTCAAACCAGAACTATCATCATCCACGCTCAAGCTCTTGACATTTCGACCTGTTGCAGTATCATAGAATCCTCTGAAATTAAACAATCTAGATGTAAGACTTTCTTGTGCTTGCTCAACAGCACCAACCATCTTCAATTTTCATAACAAAAAAGTGTTTGGGTCTGTTCTTAAGCCTCTTTTCCTAGCACAAATGAACAAGAAAACTATGTTCCAGAAACAGGAACAAAGATGGGGACTTTCTGTTGTCTACCCCAAACTGCAGTCTGCAGACAATAGGGAGAGAAAAAAGAAGAGAAACCCAACTTCAAAATGGTATCAAAGAATCTAGTTTTTTGGTGATATACTAAGGTTGATGAGATTGTACAGTTGATAGTCTTGATGGGTTTTCTCCATTTTTCTGTTGATGGAATGAACGTGGGGTGCATGTTTTGAGTCGTGGAGTTTGGTCTATGAAGAACAAACCAAGTTTAAAGATTCAAACTTTATGATTATCTTCATTCTATGATTGAGTTGAAGGGAAGATTCTGTGCGTGTGTCTTAAAAATTTGATTGGTTGTTGTTTTCATGTCTCAAAAAGGTCAAGACTTTGCAAATAACTCGGAGATTCCAACTTCTGTGGCCATCCACATTCCTCTCTCCACAGCTCATCATAAGTTTATTTAATGGGCGTTTGAGATGAACTGATGCAAAACTTCTAATTGTCAGTTTAAACCAACACTCACAACCTTATTAATAAGAGGATGGGAGATTAAAATAGTGCAATGATTATATTCTTGTAGAAATAATTTGTGAATTATGCATTCATGTTTTAGATAAATGATAAATTAACAATCAGTATACAGATAAAATACAATTTTAAATAGAAAAATAATATCATATTGACTCTCTCGAGGACGATTCTTGAAACAACTAGTAAAGTTACTTGTTTGCGACCATATGGTTACAAGTTTAAGTTACGGAAACAGTTCTTTTATAAAAATTCAAAAAAACATTGCGTATCTTTTTTTTGTTAGCTACGAGGTGTCCTAGAAAGGCCCCAATTATGGAAACTCACTTTTAAGCTATTTACAATCAGATTAATTTTCGCTTGAGCCGGGTAGATCCCATGCAGGAGGCAAAGCTCTAATCTCAAGTTTTAAATGGCTGCATACACGAGGAGAGTTTGAACTCGCAACGTCACTTAAGCTAGGAGAGCCCCTTATCAACTTACCCGCACCTTGGAGTTAAAAGTTGCGTATAGTATGACCCTCCTTAGATTTCTGCAAAGCGGAAAACTTTTTGTACCAGATACATTGATTATATCATATTGACTCTCACTTTTAATAATTTTGAGGATAGATTAATAAAAAATATTTTTAAAACAAAATTTAAGTATTTTAAATTTAAATAATGAAAATCTCATACAATTTCTTGAGAAAGTATTTGTTTTTACTTTTTTTTTATTCCGGCCACAATTAAGAATGCTAGTAAATTAGATTGAGATTAGATTATTTATGATTTGAGCTTGACTTGATTAGGTTTAAATAGTTCAATTTTTAATTGAGTTAGAGTCAAAAATGATATTATTTTATTTGAATCAATTTGAATAAAATTTGAGTTGACCGTAATTTAAACTAATTTGAATTATATTGAAACTCTAGTAATTAAATTCGATCAACTCAAATTTAAGTTGTTAATTTAGAATTGAATTATTATTATTATTATTATTAAATTGATGCTCTTTTAATAAATTTTCAAATTATTAACTTTAATTTTTTAATTTGAAATTTAAGTCCAACCAAATCAAACCGACTCTAATTTGGAACAAGGAACATAACCTAGTAAAACCTACACCTGTCTCATTCCCACTTGGTCCTCAGTGCTTGAGATCATGACAAAAACACACGTGTACATGCTGACAATTCTACATGCAGATGAAAACACTATCACGTAAACCATATGTAACCTTAAGAGGCAGCTCTTCCACCACCAGCCACAGCTTTTCCTTTCCAATGTTTAGATCATGCAAATGTACATCACTATGCTTTAGTTACGGATTTCGGATTGAACGTAAAAAAATAATAAACAAAAAATACCTAATTTTGGTTTCATAATTTTAGTTTCGTAACTTCAAACGAATTTTTCAAAGTTGAAACGAGCGCGAATTCATTATCACTTTCACAAAAACTACTCACCAGAACGCGATCAATGTCTTTCTACAATTTTCTCAAAACATAAACTTTTTTAATAGGTCAGAGAATCCTTATGCTTACGAATGATATAAGCAATTGCAGGAAACCTTAACCTTTATATATAACATTCATATCAGACTTCTCCGTCACATGTTCGATATAAATCCAATCTACACTGATCGAAATCTATATTTTTTTTATCCAAACTTCGACCCATTGACTTAAATCATTTATTAAACCACTTTATTATCTTTATTCTGGTCAAATTATATAATTTAATCGATAATTTGTTAAAAAACCGAAAAATGCAATCAAATGTTGTCAAAATTTATGATAAATGTCAAAATTATCTAAAAACAAATGGACTCTGTTGGAGTTCTCACAACTTTGCCAACTGATAGCTATCTTGAACAAGAGCTCTAAAGGCGTTTTAAAGTCTTCAAACTCAGGACCTGTGACGATAAACTGAGATTTCTCAATGATCATAAGCATGTGATCCGTGCAGTGGCTGTCAATGGAGCAGAAGGGGTGGATGCAGGATTGGTGGAAGCCCTTACCAAATCTGCAGATAGTAGCAAGTTTTAGTGCGGGGTTGGATAAGATTGATGTAGACAAGTGTAAGCAGAAAGGAATACGAGTGACTAATACACCTGATGTTTCAACTGATGATGTAGCAGACCTAGGATTTGGATTGATCTTGGCTGTGCTAAGGAAGATATGTGACTGTGATCGATATGTTAGAGAGGCAGGTGGAAGATGGAGGACTACAGCTTAAATACAAAGGTTGTCTACCAATTTCTCACTTCTCGGGATTATGCTCACTACTTCTTTGTCAGGATTAAATGACTGTTCATAACGTTTTTGGTCCATTAGTGTTTCAGATTGTTGAACTATGGTAGTGTGATGTTTCTCCAGGTAGTCTGCCTGAGAGTTTGTTATGATCTTATAGTTAACATTCTACTGCTTTTCATGTCAGTTCACAGGAAAATCAGTTGGAATCATTGGTTTGGGCAGGATTGGCAAAGCAATTGCCAAGAGAGCTGAAGCATTTAGCAGCAGAATCAGTTACCACTCCAGAACTGAAAAACCAGAATCAGGATACAAGTTCTATCCAAATGTGGTTGATTTGGCATCAGACTTTGGTGTGCTTGTTGTAGCCTGCCCTCTAACAAAAGAAAAACGCCACATTGTCAACCGGAAAGTGATCGATGCACTGGGTCCTGAAGGTGTTGTGATCAATGTTTCTAGAGGTCCTCTTGTTGATGAACCAGAGCTAGTTTCTGCTCTAGTGGAAAGCAGAATAGGAGGTGCTGGTCTTGATTTGTTTGAAAATGAACCTGCAGTGCCTAAACAGCTTGTTGAATTAGAAAATGTAGTCCTGTTGCCTCACGTAGGAAGTGCCACAGTTGAAACAAGGAAAGCTATGGCTGACCTTGTGGTTGGAAACTTGGAGGCTCACTTTCAAAACAAACCATTACTATCACCAGTGCTTTAACTGGTTATCAGGAAGACATGTTCACACAAACCCTGCTCAGATCAATTCAGTAAAAATAATACATCTACCATTTCTCACTGGTCCTTCGTCATCTTCAAGCACATCTACTTGTGATTTGCCTTCTTCAGTTTGGTAAATGTAATGCAGAATTGAGAAAAGGCTTAAAAGATCAAACCTTTCAACAAAACCCAGAGCAAAAAGCTTGGTCATGATATCTTGAAATCGCTTCAGACAGTCCTTTACAAGCAAAAGAAATGAAGAGAGTAAAGGAAAAAGAAAAGGGGAACTGAAGCATTTTGGTTGCTAATTACAGAAATTTATACAGATGCCCTTAAAAGCATTAGAAGGTTTCATATCCACAGAAAGATCACAGAGGAGGATCTCATTTGAATTTTTTTCTTTTCCTCTCTCTCTAGTTTTCACTTTGACCACCCTTTTTTCTCAGACCATATCCTCTCATCCACACCTTCAGGAACTTTGTTTACAACTGAAGATTCTTGATCCAAACCTTCATGGAGAGGATGGTGAAGAAGAAGCTCCTCTGAAGATGAGGAAATTGAGTGTCTCCAATGTGAAGTAGATGAAACTTCCCTTAGAATGGGTGAAGAAACATCCAAAGTTTGAGCCCACCACACATTGCCATCCTCCTCCGTATCTTCTGTCAAACTCCTGCAAGTTGCAAAGAACAAAGATCAGCCAAAAAACTTTTCCCTTTTCCCCTCTACGTTTTTTTTCACTTTCTTTTGTAACTTATCCAACACTAAAATCTATATAGAAGAGCAAGACCTCATCACATGAAAAACTCAAAACAATCTTCAAACTGGTAAACAAAGAGGAACTGATCTAGTGTTCTGGTATATGGGTCTGAGTGAGAGAGAAGAGGCAAGAAAGATGACACCTTTTTTATGTGGGCAGAAATGGATTTGTAGTCCAAGACATCATAAAGATCCAAAGCCTGAGAAGCACAAGCCATAGCATGGATTTGCATCTTCTCTGGCATATCTGTGTCTTCAATCAAAGCCTTCCCTTCCAACATTTTCTCTGAAACAAAAAGAAAACCCTTTTCGAATATGCACCTGAAGAACAGAAAAGTTTCAAGCTTTACTCAAATCCCACTGTGTTTCAAGCTCAAGAATCGATGTGGCTGAAATCTCTCTTCCCATTCTAAGGGAAGAAGTCATGTGAATTGAAATATAAAGCAACCGGGCACATTATCCAAGCTTTCTGTCATCATCTTTCCTCTTTTTAAGGAGCCTTTTAACGTTCTTTTCCCTCCTTGCTTCCAAGCTTTGTTTCTATATCTGACTTGGGTCACCGTCATTTAGGATAAAACTTTGATGGGGATGAAGGTGGAGAGATTAAAATCACTTGGATTTTAGCAATCATTAGTTGCCAACGTTGCCTTTGAAAGCTACCCTGCCTCGTACACCTGTCACAATGCCAATATTCTTACTTATCTTATGACAGTGATAGTCATTTTTTTATTTTTAAAATTATTAGGGTTGATAATTTAATCTGGGTCCATCTGATCTTATCTAATATTAATGAATTTAGTTTATGTTCTAAAAATCGGACCGGATCGATCGGTCCAACCGATTTGACCGATAACAGATCGGTTGTTCGGTCCGGTTCGTCCTTAAAAATCAGTTCTCAATTGAATTAGTGAAAACAGGTTAAAATCGGTCAATTGACCCGTTGGACCGGTCCACTGGTTCAATAAAATTTTTAATTTTTTTTAGTTTTTGGAATATTTTTGTATTTTTTAATATTATTAATATTATATATAATTAAATATAATTATTGCATAATTATGATGTCACACCGGTTCGACCGGTAGTTGAACCGATTGAACCGATCAAACCGGTGACCAGTAAAGCCTCCGGTTCGATGACCGGTCCGGGTTTCAAAACACTGAATTTAGTTCGTCTCTGACCATTGATAAATGATGTCTTAACATTCATTTGATGCAATTTAAGATCAAAATGTGTCACTAACGTTATTATTATCTTAAAAAAGTTTTGAAGAAATTGGAAAAAAAAAAAGTCTCTTTATAATTAATGCCTTTTTTTGTGTAAAGCTCTTTTCTGTGTAAAGCCTTTTGCCAAAAGATGAGCCTTGTACCTCGCTATATTGTCTTTCAAATCTTTCTTGGTCTTAAATATTTATTTGTAACAAATAGGTTTCGTACCTTCGAGCAATTGTACAAAGTCTCAAACATTATTGTCCTTCATGAACTTTATCTCTTTATTCATGACATTAATCCAAATTTGAGAGTTAGAACTTTTCATAGCTTGATAGAAGCTGATTGGATCATCTTCCACTATACCAATGTCAACTTCATGTTCATGAAGAAATACAAGTAATCATTTAGAATTACACTTCTCCTCTCTCTAATGGATCTCCTTAATGGCATAATTTCTTGAGGTTGTATAGTTTATTCTTCTTAAACAAATTGTTGAACTTAGGGAGGAGTTTCCATAACATTATTTTAATCGGGAATTGCTTCTTAATCAATGTCAGGAATGGAAACCTGACTCTGATCATTATCCATAGCAATTAGAGGAATTTTAATGTGTTCCTCGTAAAAAAATAAAGTCCTTAATCATTTCCCCTGCCCCTGGCCCCTGGCCCCCCATAAACTCAACATTCTAAAAAAATCGGGCATTTCTCATCTCAAAATTTTCTTTAATAGTGAGATCATAAAACTTGTAGCCCCTGGATCTTTCATAATATCCAATAAAGGAATAATTGATAGTCCTTTAGTCCAGTTTCTTTTCATTTGACTTATAAGGCCTTGCCTCAGCTGGACGTTTCCAAATATGTCAAATTAATTATATACAGATAATGGTAGGGTTCCATCATAAGGTACCTAAAACAACATTAATATTTACTCTTTTGACAGAAATACTAACTTGTAAATGATACCTTAGTGTAGTGATTAAACACTAGCAATAAGGTATGTCAAATAATAAACCTTTCTTTGGACCGATTTAATGTTCACTTGTTATACCGAATAATTGCCACACATTTACCGCTACAAGTGTATGTGCAATTTAGGCCAAATATTAACTTTCCTTTGGGCTAGTCTATATTCGCATGAATAACATACCCACAAAATTTTTTAACATTCTAATTTAAATTAATTTTTTATAAGAGATATTGGTTTAACAATATGTTGCTTCAATTAATTTAATTTCAAATGATATATACTTTTAAATCACCAGAATCTGAAATTAAAACACTCAAAATTTGCATAAACGGTATAAAAGCATCGTAGCTCCAATTTCTAAATGTTATGATAATTCTGTTAGCTCAAATCAAAAAATGGGTCCAAATTTTACAAATAAAATCAGAAATTATAAATTTTGAACCCCAAAACTCGTTTATCGTAATATTTATCCGTAACATGCATACTAACAAGTATAAATTTAACACCTTCCAAGATGCTAAAGATTTAGAGTTGTTTTTGGTCTTTATCCAATATCCATACATAACAAAGAGCACGAGTTTATTAATAAAATAAAAAAACCTTTATTGGTGATTGGATAAAGATGAAAGGTTTTGAAAATAGCCTTCTGAAAATGTCCAATCGTAATCTGAATCCACACAAAGCATTGAAAAGTTAAACACAAACATACGCCTAATGTGCTTGTCGCTTCTTGTTATCCATCAACAGCATCACCACATGCCACCGTTTATGTAAAGTTACCAAATTAAAAAGAAGTTCGATACTTTTGGCTCTTATTCGTTCACTGAATTCATCGTAAATATGGAAGACAAATAATTAAAAATTCTCAATGATCTAACATGAATGAGAATATGATATCACTTGATAGGAATTTAATCTCTTATGGTGAAAATTGTCACCAATCACAAAAATAATAATATCAAATCATCAAAAGTATTCAGATCTATTGCAGAAATATACTTGAATCTATTATAAAATTTGCACTGAAATTTTGTGGTTTTTCTTCAAAATTAGAACGTTTTTTTAGAGTTTTTCTCTAACTCTCTATTTTTCTCTCTGATGATAGGATGTCAGAGGGAATTATGTGTACGATTAGTTTGGATGCCATAATTATTTTTATTAGGGTAAAACTCTAATCTAATTTCTAGTTTGACTCATCATAAAACTATAAGTTATAGACTCAGTCTCTACACATATAAAGCTCACACTTAAAATAGATACATAAAACCCAAAATATCATAACCATACTATATCACTTTAATTAATTGGGCTCAACTTTATATAATAACCTTTTATATACAATTATATACATATAAGTCCACATGTGTGATTAAAAATTCATACATTTAGATTTTAAATTTAATTTTTAAAAATAAAATATTTTTAAATTATAATTATTTAATAAATATAATTTAAACTTAAATTATATTGAAATAAATTCAAATAAAATTAGTTTTATTAATAAAAATATTAACAAATAAATATTAAATATATAAATAAATTTGTACTTATTAAATATTTATATTAATAAAATATAATAATTTATACTTCTATTTGTTAATAAATATTCTAAAAAATTAAAATAAGATTATAAATATAGTCATATTAACATTTAAACATTTATTCTTACTTAAAAATAACATAAGAAAATAGAAATAAATCAAATAATTTCTTAAATTTCTATAAAAATTAAAAAAGAATATGATAGCCAAAAAAAATTATATAATAACAACAATAACACCCATTTTGGATTGATATAATATTATATAACCTTGCTTCTTCATTATTAGAGAGGTTGTTTTCAAAAGTTTATATGATTTTAACAAATATCTCAAAGTCCTCAAAATTAAGTATATGCTTGTTTGGTGAGTACGAGGAGAAAGAAATATGTATGAAATAAAACATAAAACTTGATAAGAGGTTATAATTGGATAACCTATACTTTCATTCCTAATTTTTGGACATTACTCCATTTCTCTTCGTTATGAGAGAAATGAGAGTCATTCCTTCAATATCCTTTGTTCTTTAATATTGTAACTTTGCTACAATTATTTATTTCTATCATGTGAATCAAAGTAATGCTTAATTTATCTGGTTTAGTAAGGTTTAATATTCTTTAACTAATAATAATATTAATTAATTAAATATAATTCATTCAGTAATTAAAATATTGTAATTAACTAATTATAATATAATTAATTTTTATTTTTTTAATATTTTTTACAAACTAATCACGATCAATAATAATTATTTATAATTATTCTTTTCTCTTAACTAACCTTTCTTATTATTCGCTATATTCATTTTCATCCTTATTACTATTCCTTTATATGAACTAATCGCCCTGAATTATATTATTTCATAGGAGTCTCGTGAAGTTACAAGCCAACTCAAGGGACATACGGTTCTTATCTTCTTAAAATATTTTTGGTTTGAACCAAATATGTTGGTGTGAGTGGTTCAGTACTTTCATCCTTTAATCAGAGAAGTGTTGAGTTCGAGTTTTGAGAATAGAGAAATCTGTTTAGTTAACATTTTATTCTTACAAGTTAATTCGATGTGAGCGGAGATTAGTCTAAGAGTAGATGATTTAAAGACTTCTTCTCACAGTTGAGAACTCCTAAAACACCTTTTGGGTTAACAAAAAAAAAAATTTCTAGTTTGCCTCCAAAGTTATTGGAAACGATCACTTCAGAAAATGAAGCGCAGAAACAACATTTGGAAGGTACTCCTTTTTTAATAAAATGTGAGAATACTCTGCTCCATTGTTAGTGTTTAAGAAAATTTAGTAGATATTTATAGATAAAGCTCAGTTGTCTAGATAAATTTATGTCCTTTTTTGATTAAACTTTGTCGGCTCTAATCACGTTCAGTGCAATGATTCTATCTTCAATGGAGGACCCTTGATTTCCACCAATCACGGAACATCGTCAGATTCAAACACTTTCAACGAAAACCCACAAATTTGTTTGAACATATCACTCAAAAATCTCACAAAGCTCGAACCTTTTTAACTGCAGAGTCCTCGAATCCCAAAACCAATCAAGATCATCATGGTCACTAGAAAACCCACTTCAAGATCCATCCTTTTCACTCTTACTATATTCCTTTTAGTCACTTCTCTGATCTCCATTATAGCCACCGATGAAGGAGGGATTGGAAATGATGATGAATTGGAAGAGTTGATAGCTATAGATGAACAAGAAGGAGAAGATGAGCGCCAGCAAGATGGAGACACTCAGAAAGAAGCAGAGGTGCTGTCTAAAGCTCAAAGGATTGTTCTTGAGTTGAACACTGATAGTTCTAAGAGGATCATAGAGGAGAATGAGTTCGTATTGATTCTTGGGTATGCACCCTGGTGTGCTAGGAGTGCTGAGCTTATGCCTAGGTTTGCTGAGGCTGCAAATAAGCTCAAGGAGACGGGGAGTCTTCTCTTGATGGCTAAACTTGATGCTGAAAGATACCCCAAAGCTGCTTCATTTCTCGGGATCAAAGGGTTCCCTACCCTGCTATTTTATGTCAATGGGAGCTCTCAGGCTTATAATGGTGGATTTTCTGCGTAAGTTCTGTTTTAATTCTTCTTTTCAGGTTGATGTCAGGTGCATTTCTTAGCATAGTTGATGGATTTGTATGTTTTGTACAATTGACGGCTTGGAAAGTTTTAGTCTTGACACTATAAACAATGGAGTTATGTATCCTCTTGCTTTTCCGTACTTGATCTATAAAATTGTTAGTATTACACTAGAATTTCTTGTTGAACATCCGTTACTTTGAACTGATTACTTCTTTATTTGAACTATCAAATAGTCTACTGATTATTTTCGTGGGGTTGACTTTCAATCAGGGAAGATATAGTGATCTGGGCTAGGAAAAAGACTGGAGTACCTGTTATTAGAATGAGTTCAGTTACAGAAGCAGAGGATTTTGTTAAGAAGTACCAAAATTTTGTCCTTGGTCTATTTAAGAAATTTGAGGTATGCTTATCTAAACGGCCTTCTAAACTATCTCTGCATAACTCTCTACCTTTAATGGGCAGATAATCTTTGACATATTTACTTTTTCTGAGGGGATTCCGTTCTGCATTGACATCTAAAACTATCATTTTTCTCAGGGACCTGATTATGAAGAATTTGTAAAAGCAGCAATTTCTGACAACGAGATCCAGTTTGTTGAAGCGAGTGACGTTGAAGTTGCTAAAGTCCTTGTCCCAAATATCAAAGCTACTGACAGTTATATTGGATTGGTCAAAAGTGAGCCTGAAAGATATACTTCTTATGGTGAGTCAGCAAGTTGGTTGCATATGCAGATGTTTCTTCATAAGAAATTCATTGAACTTGAGTTCCTCATGCTTGTCAAACACATTAGTTTGTCACTGACTTGAGATTAGAAAATTTATTCCTATGTATGACTTTCTTTTATACATGATTACTGGTTATTTAACTCTGAGTAATTGTGGCCTTTGAGACTAAACCATAGTAGCCGACTTTACTAACTATAATGGCTGGCATCTTTTTGCAGAAGGGATTTTTGAGGTGGATAAAATATTAGATTTTCTGGACCATAACAAGTTTCCATTGGTTACCAAGCTAACTGATCTAAATTCTGTTAAAGTTTACTCTAGTCCCCTGAAACTTCAGGTAACTCTTCAATTTCAAGAGTTTTCTTTTCTTTTTTATTTATTTTTGTTTTATGTTCAAAACTTCAAATGTAAACAGATTTGATTTAGAAGAATTCTGTACGTAGAGAACAATGTGGTAAATTGACTAATGAATTTTAAGACTAGAAAAGTGTATATATAAATCCATGCCAACACAAATGCCAGTGGCCTCTAAACCGATCTTCCACAAGAAATTGTTAGCTGAAGTTAGAGGTTTCCCATCATAATTTCCAGTTCCATCTGGTGTGAAAATTAACTAGATATCAATAATTTTATCAAAAAGTGGCTGTTAATGCTATCATAATTGCATAGGATGGTTCATTAACCTTGGACGGCATGTTCATTTTCATCCAGGTAATGGTTTTTGGTGAGGATGATGAGTTCAAGAATCTTGCCGAGTCTCTTCAAGAGGTTGCAAGGAAATTTAAGTCAAAGGTGCATATATCGACAAATTAAGTTTAAAAAGCTTTTATCTTTTATCTGCTAATATTTTGATATTGCACTCTTGCAGATTATGTTCCTATATGTGAACATCAAAGATGAAAACTTGGCAAAGCCCTTCTTAACTTTGTTTGGGCTTGAAGATTCGGAGAGCACTGTGGTAAGCGGAAATTGATAAGCCATTTTCTTGGAATTTAATCATCTAGTCACTTATTTGCAACTGATACTAATCTTCATTTTGCTTTCAGGTGGCTGCCTTTGATAACAGAATCAATGCAAAGTATTTGTTAGAATCGGATCCGATGCCTAACAATATAGAAGTATTAACTGTCTTCATTAAATTATCTCTTCTTTCTGGACAGCATCTAGTAGCCATGATATTTTATACGTTTGCTTTTATAGGAATTTTGCTCAGGACTTCTTGTTGGTAGTCAGCCGCTTTATTTCAGATCTCAACCGATACCTGACAATGTGAGTTTCACACAACCCGCCCTCTCTCTCACTTACTTTTACCTACTTATGTGATGAAGATGCTTGATTTTCACAGAATTAGATACAGCATGTTAGCCAATTTCCCAGAAACTCCTTAACCTTCTTCCACCTTGCAGAAATGGAACACAGAATTCGTTTTTGGCATTGAATTTTACTGAAAATCAAAATATAAGCATCTTTTTAATGGTGAAAATGGCAGAAAAATGCAAGTGTACTGACTGTGGTGGGGAAGACTTTTGACGAGTTGGTTCTGAGCAATCACAAGAATGTCCTTCTAGAGGTAAGCATAATGCATTAATCTAGCCTGCGATCAAGCTTTTCAGGGTACTGGCTGGAATGGTATATTTCCACTTCATAACTAGTGTCATTCTTATGTTGAATCCTCTAGCATAACTGAAGCTCACTTGCTATTATTCCAAAAGCTCTAGGAAAGCAGAATGCTTAAACTCGCATTAAACAGTTCACCAAAGGGGTCCCCTCTATTCTGTACCTCAAACTAAGCAGAAAGGGAAAGTTTGGTTTGCATACCAAATAATTTTGTAATAGGTTCACTTTATAATGCTTTGATGATTAAAAAAATATTATGGAATCATTGTAATTAGATTGCATTACGTTGGAGGTAAGATACATCCTCTTAGGGTAATATGCTGCTACACTATTCTAAATACTGCTAAGAGTGGAATATTAACTTCTGTGTATTTATTCCATTAAAACCTTGTTCATGTATGTAAAGGTACACACGCCATGGTGCATCAACTGTGAAACTGCAAAGAAGCAGGTCGAGAAGTTGGCTAAGCATTTTAAAGATTCAGACAATTTGCTTTTTGCAAGGATAGATGCTTCAGCAAATGAACACCCCAAATTATTAGTAAGCCATTTAACTAAATTGCTTTGCCTCATTTTTGCAGAGATTCATTTGTAGTCATAGGTTTCATGTAAGCACATCATTATATTTTCCTTGAAACCAATCTACCATATATATATTGTTCCTGTAATAAAGCTATTTCCATAAGCCAACTCACTAATTACCGTAAAATTGTTTGCTTTGTTATGATGATTTCAGTAAACTATGAAATGAAGTATAAATGCTTGGATATTCGATAAAAGTTACATGCCTGTTGCCGGCTGATAAGACTAATATTTATGTTGGTGGACTCAATTTGTGATAAATTTGTTACTCTTATTCACGTTTTGTTGTCAAACTACCATGAAGCAGCATTCTGAACGAACCATTTACACATAAAACCTCACTGGTTCTACAGAATCCTGTAGCTTCAAGTCACAATTTAGCTTGTTGTATCTCCTACTATGTTGTCTATCATGTGTGATTTTATACTTATCTGTGGTAAAGAAGTTTGGCTTTCTATCTGGAGTTGCTAAAATTTCATTGACGAGAAACTTGTAGATCTTTCTATCAAATTGGCAGATAATTATAGATGCTATATAGCGATCCTGCAAGAATTATGTGTTGTTATTAAAATATTGTAGGTCAATGACTATCCTGCACTGCTTTTTTACCCGGCTGATGATAAGGAAAACCCGGTAATTATTCTCATGATATATTTAACATTATTATTGTTTCTCTTTTCGAGCTTGAGTACTATTGTCCTTCATACCATGCAGATCAACCTTTCAACAAAATCCAGCTCAAAGGAGTTGGCGGCAATCATCAACAAGCATTTGAGAGCTAAAGAGCATGTCTCTAAAGATGAACTGTAGAATACAGCAATCAGGTTTACGAAGTTTAAATACAATGACAGAGAAATTTAGACTAGTCTTTTGGCCGGAAATACGGCACCTATGCAAGCGGTTTCTTTTGCTTGCTTGACTAAGATGCTTCAAAAGAACTTCATATAGCTCCTGAGAAGTTTAGATGTTGTAATCTTATCATCTTCATGCTAGTACCGTTGTTCACAGAAATGATAGAACAGTTCTTGATGATCACATATACAAAGACTTAGATCATTTTCCAGTGATTCGCAATATTGACATGGAGATGGATGCTACATAGATGTGTACTTTTTTTAGCTATGATATAATCTGCGATGACAGCAACATAAAATTCTCACTCTTTAGCACTCGTAAGCACGTAGCTGTGGCTGCGGCCAAATCCTTCTGTGGTTACTCAACTGCTGACTCAATTTGGAATCTTCTGCTATAATTGTAGTTATCTTGGCACCTGATTAAAGAAAGCTGCAAAAGCTTCCTATAGTTTGTTTCTGTTATTGTACATAAAGAACTGACAATCAGACTTGCGAAATGCTTTGTTGAATCTATACTCTGACTTGTGCTAACCAGAATATCTGGACTTAAACCAAGAGTTCATGGATTAGTTGGTCTTCCCATTGACACTTTCTTGGTACCAGAAGCATTACTTGGTTAAGTTAAGACTTCATTCTATCTTATTACTGAAGGTAAGCTTCTGAATTACTTGATCTCCCGTGTACCAGGAGCGTAGCATTGTTAAGGTAAACTTCATCCAATTAAAGTTTTCTGGCTGAAACTTGAAATGCATATCTTGGTAGCTAGGCCAGTTTTCCAGAGCACAATTAGCTAAACTCAGCAGGTAATCATAACAGTATTGTATTGCCACTTGATGACATTACCGAACTAAACGATCTTGGGGATGAATCATACTTTTATGGATAACCAAACAAAAGAACATTTATGGAATATAATGTCAGATTACATAACCCCATTATCCAACTTGCCCTCTTCTGACTTATTCTAGAATTCACCAAGCTTTGGAACTGATACACCACAAGATACTTGTCAGCTAGGCCTTATAGGAACAGATGTTGTCAAATCCCATATAGTCATGCTTTTTTATCTTTTCAATCATGTTTGCTATGCCAACCCCACCTGTTTGGAAGAAAGGAAAATCCATAATTGGGAAAACATAGAACAAGTAGCAGAACACAATACTGACAGAAGTTAAACGTTTATTATGAAAGAAAGAGTGACTGTTAGTGACACATACCTAACGATACTGCACTCACAAATATTGTAAACGCTAGAATAAAGACAATAAGAGAAGCTCTCCCAAGTAGAGTAACCAGCTTTCTTACAACATGTTGACCCACAAAAGCAGCAACAGTTGTCACAGCAACAAAGTATAGAGCTGCAGATAAGAACATAAGGGAAGATTCAAGCAGTTACAGCTAAAGAAGAAAATGCTTGATATGCTGAACTTCATACCATAAGGAACTGGGAAACGTTTCAGAAGGTAGTACTCAACCACAGACATTGATGCAGAGAATGTCATGGCAAAGGTTGCTGTGGCACTTGACACCTAAATAGACAAATTGGTAGGACATTTTTTATCATTGTTTACTTTAATCCTTGCACTCTTCATGAGATGAAAATTGAAAGAATGCACCTGTGGAGGGATTCCTAGCCCCAGAAAAAGTGGTGTTAAAATGAATCCTCCCCCAAGACCAAGCAAACCACCGACTACACCTGCTAACAAGCCACTGGCACAATAGAGAACCAGCTTGTGTACTTGCCACTTTGTGCCTTCCTCGCTTATGGATGCAACTTTCCTCTTTCCTTTGTACAAATAAATAGCTTCATACAGAGAAAATCCAACAGCCACTGGGATCTGCAGAAATTGGCAAAACTGCAATAGATTAGTAGGAGATGATACCTGAAATTATAACAGCAATGACAAGAAGATAATTGCAGACATCTATTATCTTGTAATATGAAATGGTACCTGCAATAGATTCAACACCCAATAGGCTACTGAACAAGTTGTCGTATAATTCTAAATCCAGCAATGGAAGGTTTCTAGTCAGTGCGTCAACCGTAAATCACTGGCAAATCAGAAATTTATTAATGAACAAAATAATAAAACCTTAACAATCTCCAATATGAGGATTATGAACCAGACAGTGAAGAGCAGCCCAAGTTCTTTCCAGTAAACATTTTCAACCATAGAGACCTGGAAATTTTACGGAAGTCAGCTATGAATGAAACAATTACTCCTTTAGATGCATGGTTATTTCCACCTCTTTCTTGCGCTCCGGCATTGCCGTCTGTTTATTAGTACTAGGACCTCCGGGAATAGGTTCGTATTCAAGTTCCTCAGTACCATCATCTGATGAAATTAGCAAATTTAGCCTGGAAAGCTATGTACAATCTCCAAGTTCCCAGAAAAGTACATGAAAGAGCAGTTCAATCATTCACCAACTAACCATTTGATCGCAAACGTCTAGTAGCTTCCTGAAAAATCACAAATTATAAGGTTGGTATTTCCTGAAACAGACTATAATCAGAATATAAGTACATGGTTAACAGAAACTATGTTTTCTAAGCAACCTGTTTAACTATTGTCTCCTTAGACCATGTTTCTACCCCTTTGAAGAAGGCTTTAGTGGACATTCCTGCAAATGATTCAGGGGTGAATAAAGGCCAAGCTAATAAAAATACTTGCAATCAAAAGAGCCATTACCTAAGAAGAGAACAATCAACAAAACTGTGATCATCCAGTCTGCAAAAATCACATTGAAAGCAACTCCAATGCTAATTCCCAGTACCAACATCGGCTGAATCAATAGCGCCAAGTCGTAGTCAATAATAGGCAATTCAAGTGTGGGATGTCTAAGCTTTAAGTTGTAATAAACTGTGGCACCTGCTGCACCAGTAATCATGCCTAAGCAAAAAAACAGAAGCAAGGAAATAGAATTAGTAACGCTTTTATGGAAGTCTAATGCAATTTCCAGAGAACAGTAACCATGTCACTGTTAAAAAAATTGCCAAATCCGAGTTCTTTATGAGCCTGTCTAGCCAGTTGTTATAGTTAATTTCTGTTGTTCAATATCAATCAAACACAAGAAAAAACCCAGAAAAGTTCTCTCACATTTTGATATGGCAATTGAAGATTTAGCATCAAACCCGATAATTAATGTAAGAACAGGAACATAAATGCCACCCCCACCAACACCTCCCACACTTCCAAATGCTGATCCAAAGAAGCCAATTATGGTCCCTACCACTATTTGCCAGCCAAATTTCATGTCCTGTAAAAGAAGATCGAACCCATCATCAAATACCATGACTTCTTTTCACAATCATAGCAATATGTAAACAAAGTCAATTTATGACCCCAGAAATGTATAGGTCCACTTAGTTAAAGCTCGTGACTTTTGAATCTCCATTCTTTTCCTATAATTTTTCTAGGAAACCAAACAGAAAACAATCAAGTAATGAATAAAATGAACAGAACTTTTATGCAAACATGAAGAAAAATAAATACCACTGTCGACTTACCGGCCAAACATGTGTATAGCTCGATACACCTCTTTGCCATAAGAAACTCTGTGCTTTTATCAGATAACCATGACAAAATGTGAAGCCTTCTTGTTTCAATCCTCTTTCTGTTCCAACAACCATTGAAGCTACACCAATACAACTAATCAAAACTGCCCACATCTTTAAACTTATAGTGCACCATTTTGATCCCTCTCCAGCCATGAAGTTGGATACCTTTCGCTCTATTTCTCAAAATGAAGAAACTTTCTCGAATTTGAGTTCAATCCCAAAGAGACAAGCTAAAATAAACTCAAACACGAACCAAACCATGTTGCTCTGATAAGAACTTCTGCAAATGGATGTCAGTGGAAGAGGAAATAGAGAAATAGAAAAATGAACCCGGGTAAAGAACGCTGGTATTTAGAATTTCATTGGTAAAGGAAATGGGTATCGATGAATACACACGACATTTGAGAGGTCACCAACTCTCCCGCTCTCACAACCTGATAGAATTTTCCACACCCCTTCTTACCTCACACATACCCCCATCATACCTAACAATCCTGACAGAGAATCACACCCAACATTCCTGACAGAGACTCCTAACAACCTGCCACCTCACTACTCTATATAGTACTAGCATTCTAACAGAAAAACAAAGCCTTTAGCCTACAAAAATGGCAGCTGTGCTAGCCGTTGGTTCTTTCTTCTTTCTCCTTTCGTATTGTATACAAATGGTAGGCTTAAGATGCTCCTAATCCACTTTCGAGTACAAGTTAAACTCAAAAGATGGGTTTGTTGATCAACTCCTCTCAAGTATAGGACACAGCTGATTCCTACCGAATCAGAAAGTTTCGAAGCTTAACGTATCAATTCATTAACATGAAACAAAGCCAAATAAAAAGCTCAACGCTTGAACTGAGTTTAAACATACTACTCACGCAGCAGTGCCAAATCTCGTTGCATGTCACTAACCAGTAACTTATTATTCACAAAGATGAAATCTTTATAGTCAAAGTCACCTTTCAGTAACTTATTATTCACAAAGATGAATTCTTTATAGTCAAAGTCACCTTTCTGCTTAGAAACTTACCTCTCTCTCTCTATCTCTCCGTGCATTAAAGTGAAATCGTAGCCAATTATAGAGATCTCTGCACATGTTCTTTGTTTGTTCTTGAGTTTAAAGACTTTGATTCATTCTTTTCTCAATAGTCCTTTACTTTTTCAATGCAAGATCCTTTTGGTGTGTCTATCCAAAACCTTTCCCCATCTTCCATCTCTTGTGATGCTGTGAATGGCATCATTGTATAGTTAAATTAATCCAAGGATATGATAACTTTTGGGTTTGATGAATTTTTAATGTAATGTCAAAAATGACTTTTTGTGCTTGGCTCAATCTAATCCCAAAGGATTGGACTTGATTTAATTGTGAGTTGAATGTCAATAAAAAATTTAAAAAATTAAATATCAAATTAAGCTTGAGTTTATTTAAAAATTTTAAATTTGATTAAGAAATTTATCTTCTACTTTTTATAGATTTTATAATATACTTAGACTTAATCTAAAATTCGATCGAGGCTGAGACTTTTATCATAGTTTGATTAGGTTTAAAACTCTCGGATTTAATCAGACTTGAATAATTTGAATAATTTGAAGTTAGATCAAATTCGATAAAACACGGGCCATGTCTAATTAAATATATTTTTATTTTTACCAATAAAAATGACTTCTATTTATTTAAAAATTTTAAAATTTAACTGGAGTTTAAAAAATCAAAACCGATCTAAAAATTAATTAATTCAAACTAGACCTATTGGCATCGATTTCGGATTAGATCGAACTATACCAAACCGAGTTGGGCTAAAGTTGTCATTCCTAGCCTAAACCATTGGTTTGCTTTAATTTTTAAAAGAGGTCACATGGAGCAATGTAGGAATTAGGGTTACCTTTAACATGTTACTATTAGCTATTACAAAACTTTGTCATTTATATTTAATATATGCTATGATATTACATTCTTTTAAATTTATAAACAAACAAAAAATTAACACAAAACATATTATATAATAATTAAATAATATCATATAATAAGCAATAACTTTAATAATATAAATAAAAATCAAATCAAACAATTTAATATAATTAATCCCAAGAATTATTCACTTAATATTTGAAAGATGATGAGAAGTTTTAGAAAGGTGATAATTCACTTTTTTAGTAATTGACAAAAAATACAAAGAAAAATTGAAATAATCAAAATATAATATGATAATAGACTGCTTACGTTTGTTTTATTCTTCTGAAGGTGGGAGAAAAGATAAAACTGATTATTAATCAAATCAAAATTCAAGTTTGAAACTCACGTAATTAGCCTCTTTTGGTTAATTCTAGAAAAAAAAATGGGGCAATTAACTGTGGAGCCGTATGAGGTATTGAAATGATTTTTTAGAAGATTAGCTAGTATGTTTAATTAATTAATTTGTAAAATGCATTATTTCTCCAAAAAATTATAATATAAATATATTTTTAAATAAGACATGCATTTTTTTAAAACTTAAAGTTAGCAATCCAGCTCAGCTCAGCTCGGCTCAAGAGTCAACGAGTCAGGTCTTAATTAACCAAGCTACAGGCTAGGTTACGGGTTGGTATTTGTTGGTTAGACTAGGCCACGGGCCGGGCTCAAGTCAGGATCACTCTGGCCCGGCCTAGCTTGTGCCCTCATGGAAAGTGACAAAATGTTGTTTTTTATTTTTTAAAAATGATAAATCAAGTTGGGTTGGCCTCCATAAGAATAGAAAGGTCTCTCAATTAATGAAGCAGTGAATCAAACTGAGACTGGATAGTTTTCGGACATTGTAGTTCGGGTGGTCTTGTCTCATTCTAAATGTCTTATAACTTGTTCTGTATACATTTTGTTTAATCTAAGTTGATCTCCAAAAGTTGTTTTGAACTACAAAGAGGTTGTCTTTCAGGAACTGTGAATACTACTCTAATTCATCAAGTTGTAGCTGTTGAATCTGCAGCGCAATTTCTTAACCTACAGTTGATAGACTAAATCCGATTTTACACAACTCAAACTCTAACTAAGCTCAAAAAAGTTGAACTCGAACTGAATTTCAGACAAAAGGGTCTTAATTCTGACTGAATATGTTCATATGTATACCTTCAGACCAAATTTGAGCTGAAAAAATCTAAAACTCAATCCAACATATGTGCTTAAACTTTTCAGATATGCCCAAGATCCGAACAAGTTCAAACTCGTACCTGCTTCTCCGAAACCAATGTTAAGATCGGGTGGCGACTTCTTGTCATCCCTAATTTTATGGTCAAATTGGTCTATGCTTTTCTTATGTTGTGCACTGTTGTTGGTATGAGAGACCTCTAGCTTTCTGTTATTATAGCTTCAGTTATGTCAGCTTCAGGAGTCCATTTCTGACCTAAGAACATGGAAGCTGCACTAAAGACACCATTCCTGCAGGGTTTTCTACGTGAAGAACCACAACATAACAAACAAACTTCCCTTAGAGCCTATTTTAGTAGTAGTAGAAACCAGTATTTTGCCTCATAACTTGATGTGAAATGTATACATAGGAAATATCTATACTCTGCCCCAGTAGCTGCATCCACGAGCTTGTTAGATGTAAAGACTTCCAAAAACTGTTATGAACAAAGGCTCTCAAATCCCATGTACTCCTTCCTCTCAATCTTCTTGATCATATGGTCTATTCCAATCCCACCTGTTTGAACATATGAAGTTTTCAATTATTAATGAGAAACACAAATTTGGAAGGAAAAAGATGGTGAAATTGTCAGATACCTAGTAGTAATGTACTCGCAAAGATTGTAAAGGCAAGAACAAAGATGATTATAGATGCTCTTCCCAATAAACTGATCAGCTTTTTTACCACATGTTGCCCAGCAAAAGCAGCAACAATAGCTACAGCAAAGAAGTAGAGTGCTGCAGTAAATATGAGGGATACTCAGTATAAGGGGAATTCAATTTCTTGTTCTCACTCAAATGTTATGAATAAACACATACTTAGGGGAAAAAAAAGTTTACCATAAGGAACTGGGAAACGTTTCAGAAGGTAGTATTCTATTGCAGACATTGATGCAGAAAATGTCATGGCAAATGTAGCTGTGGCACTTGACACCTGAAGTTTCAGATACGTTATTCCAAGAGCAAATTTTAATTCTTAGGTTCAGATACCAGTGCAAAATTGAAATCTTGCCTGTGGTGGAATGCCCATCTCCAGAAAAAGAGGACCCAAAATGAAGCCTCCACCCATACCAAGCATCCCACCAATTATACCAGCCAACAGACCAAGTGCAGAATAAAGAACGAGTTGGTATATTCTCCAATAGGTGACTGTTTCTCCTTTTGATGCTATCTTTCTCTGCCCTTTGTACAGCCCAAGTGCCTCGTAGGATGTTACCCCAACAGCTACTGGAATCTGAGGGGGAAGAAAAAAAAAATAAAGGTACTATAAATTTCTTTAAGAACAAGAATGATGAGAATCTCTTATTGTACTAATTGATGTACCTGCATTGTGTTTAACACCCAATATGCAACTGAACAAGTTTTAGCGTAATTCTGTGCCAAAGGAATAGGCTCTTCATTAGCCTTGATTGGAATACAGAAACCAAAATGAGGGTCTAGCAATACGAACCTTTCCAATCTGCAATCCAAGAATGATCAACCAGACAGCCACTAGAAGTCCAAGTTCTTTCCAGTACACATTCTCAACGATAGAAACCTGAGAGAATAGCAGAACAAAGTTACAAGAAATCGGAGATCAAGGAAAGACCAGTTGTGTACTTACTTCTCCCCTTTTCAAGGCTTCTGTTTGAGTTTCACTAATGGGGCTTTCAAGAGGAGGCCTGGCCTTCAGTTGTCCATTTTTATCCTCTGATTAAGAGAGACTACTTTGTATCAATTATATAAAGAGAAGTGTATATATATATATATGCGCACTTGATCGGGAAAAAATAACCTTTAGATTCTAATCGTCTAGAGGCCTCCTGAAAATTCAGAATAAGAAGTCAAGAAGAAACCAAATAAATTTAAGTTGGCACCAATACCAAAAAGTTGTGCTTAAGGATTAGGGAGGACTAACAGATAACCTTCTTGGATTTGGTTTCTTTTTTCCAGGTTTCAACACCCTTCAAGAATGATTTGGTTGAAGTGGCTAAAAGCAACAAAAAATGATCAAGAAAGTTTTCCAAGAAAATGAAAATAAAGACTTTAAATCTTATCAGTATGCAATACCTATAAAGAAAATAATTAGCAGAATTGTGATCATCCAGTCTGCAAAAACAACATTGAGTGCAACCCCAATACATATTCCCAGAACCAACATTGGCTGAAGTAGGAGCGTAAGATCATAGTCAATAATGGGTAAATCAAGTGTAGGATGCCTTAACTTCAAATTGTAGTAAACTGTTGAACCTGCCGCTCCTGTGATGATACCTGGAAGCAAAGCCCACAATAGCTTCAGAATATAACAAAGCACACTTGTTGCGATAGAATAAGTTCTAATAAACTGCAATAGACTTGATGGAAAGTCTGAATCAAATCACAAAAGTACCAAACCAGAGTCATAACGTAGCAATGAACGCATTGGAGTCCTTACATTTTGATATTGCTGCGGATGATTTGGCATCAAACCCGATAATCAAGGTAAGCATGGGAACAAAAATGCCACCACCACCAATACCTCCTACACTTCCACATGCTGCCCCAATGAATGCAATTATGGTGCCCAACACAATTTTCCACCCAAATTTCATTTCCTGCAAAGCCAACTTTACAATTTAGAGCCCTTTCAATTACCATCAAAGATGATTGTGACCAAGAACTCCTGGTCGAAAAAGATATACATGGTCTCAGCTGACTGGAGGTCTAAAATCTATTAGGTTCAAAGCCTTCTAACGTTTTCAAACAGCAACAAGGCATACCTTCACTTGAAGAACCACAAACATATCATACAACTGTATGCAAAACCAAAGGTAGTGTACAGGATTTACCGGCCAAACATGTTTGTAACCCAATCGACCTTTCTGGTATAAAAAACTCAGTTCTCTTCTCATTTGGTGAGACTCAACCTCTTTGATCCAACTGTTGCTTGAACTTTCTAGATTTATAATTGGATCTGATAGGACAAGTATTAAAGCTCCAACGAGAGAACCAATCATAACTGCCATTAACAGTAAACAAAACCGTTTTCCTCCTGCCCGAGCCATCAGCTTCCTCACTCAATTTAGAACTTTCAACTGAATTCCAGAAAGCAATTCTTGCAAGATTAGGCACAAAGTTTTCCCTAAAGTTTTTATTCCAAGTATAAGAACAATAAAATCTCCCTCCTTAATCTCGCTCCCTACCCAACTGGCTCACTGAGCAGAATTGGTAGCCTCACTAGAACACCCTCCCAAGTCATGCATTATAATCCACATTCAAGAAGTGTAATTTGTGCTCTGAGTGTATCTATTGTATTTCTTATGGAAGTAGTAGGTTGTGTTAAAGGGTTATACTTATACGAAAACTGACATTCCTGTTAAAGGAGTACTCTTGGAACTATTTGGTACCACTTCTTCAGGCATAAACTGTTGTTTCATCTATTTAGTATGTCAAAGTTGTCATTGGTATGAAAGAGATTCCACTCATTAAGGAATGTAAGCTAACTATCACTTATTCTGTCTTAATCAATAGTAATCAGATATTATTAAGAAAAGTACAGTGTAGTATCCACATAATTTCATTTCAAGCACATATTCTGAAGCAGAACAAAGCCAAATGTTTCAGAGAATATGTGCCCATAAATAGAACCTATGACCAATAAGGCCTTATAACTAAAAACAAAATGCAATTCAGATTTCAGAGCTTGCCATTTAAAAGCTTGAAGAAGCATAAGCTTGTAGCAAAAAGTCCAGCCACTTAAGTCGGATCAAGATAAAAAGCGGGAATGAACTTGATAAAACTTGTCCATGGCGCATCCATCACAGTCATTCAGAAGCAGTCGTCTAGAAGCAATATGCTTTAGGAAATTTCCAATCTGTTAACTGCTTTTGGATGTCAAATCAAGCAGAGCATGCCTCTAAATAAATCAGATTCCGTAGGACACAAATTTATTCCACATGTCCAGCATGAAATATTTCAATATCTAGTAAGTGTTAAGATGTCTACAACAGCATTTATTCAACAACTTACACAATGTTGCTGTCTCGGCCACCATTTGCAAAACAATTATTCTCCATATTTTGATTCCGTGGTGAAGAGAAAAGTAGAAAGCTCTCTAGGAAGAGACAAATGCTTCATTCTTCTTGCTTGCCAAGCCATACATGAAGTCAAAAAACAAGTGAACAACTAATTGCTAGTGTCAAACCATAATTGGCACATCGGAAAAGAACTTCGAGGCAGCATTAATCCTACAAGCCTACAATCCCATATTCATTAAACTTTCCATCAAGCATCTCCGTATAGAGCTCTTCAAACATGCATTCAGTAGCAAATTTTAAAACAAAGCACAACCATGTTACTTCAACGGGGGTATTTATCATACATGGCCTCACATCAAATGAAGTTCAACTACAAGTCACCGCTACCTCATCATTCACGAAAATGTAATTGAAGCAGCTGATAGAATCAGGAAAAACTACGAACTTTCACTGCCATAACTTAACAAAACTCAGTTACAAACATAAGAACTGCAACATAATTCTATAAAAACACTAGACCTCAGCTTTCAAAGGCCTCTCTTTTATGGCTTTAACTTGTTTTTTTTTTTCCTTGGCTTCTTCACACAAAACCATCCGTTAGTTGGGGCCTCTCACCTTCTTCACTCTCTTCACCATTACCATCACTCTTTTTCTTGTCTCCAATCTCCAATCCTGTGAATTCATCACCCAAACAATCGTTCCCTTTTTCCCTCTCCTCCAATTCGTCGCCGCCGCCACCCACCACCAAGACCTCATCTCTCCACTCCTCCACCACTCCGCCACCCTTATCCGCCACGCACGGCCCTCCCGCCGCCATCTCCGCCGCACTCTCATCGATACCTACCAACGCATCCGACTTTCCCGTTTCCAGCGGCGCTCCGACGACCGAGTCGGGAACTTCCTTATCCTCAGGCCAGGGGTCGTGAAGGCAACCACCCCCGTCTTCGTCGTCTGAGAAGATGGATGTGGCGCGGGACTTGACGGCGGTGGCGGCCCTCAAGAACGCTTCTTTGATGGACTCCGGTGGCAAGGCGCAATCCTCGAGGCCGGCGTCTTCCAGTCGCGGGGGGATGACCTTCTCCAGTATGCCGCCGGTGAAATCTTGCTCTTTAGTGGCCTCCATGAAAAAGAACATGCGTTTGCTGTTCGTGGAGCTTTCGAATGAAGCTATGTTTAGTTGGGTTTAATAACGAAATAAAACGAAAAATAATATTATTAAGAATGAGATAAAAATGAAGTTTTAATATTTCATCTCATTTTATTTTAAGTTAAAAAAAACACATAATTTAAAGAGTTTAAAATAAAATAATAAATAATAAATAATTTTAAACTATATTATATTATAAATTTTTTATCTAAACAATATTTTGCTATATTATATTATAAATTATTACATTTATTCCAATCAAACAATTTTTTAATATTATAAATTATTTATACCTTATACATTTACATTATATTGACATTTTATTACGTTATAAATCATTCAATTTTATTTTATTCTGTTTCATTCTATTAAAAAGCTTACTTAAAAAGCTTAGGTTCTACCAAACATAGCTTAAACACAATCAAGTTTGACCCAAAATTTTTTGTGAGAACCTGGCCTGAGACCTAAATGAACCTAAGGTCAGCGGTCCAAGCTTGACCGTGAGCCTAAGCCACATCGAACTCATGTTAAATTCAATTCTTTTTTTATATAATTTTAAATTTATTTTATTTTAAAAACAAACAAAATGATGTTACTTATACCTAATACATTTAGGTCCGAATATCAGAGTTTGAGCCTAAGTTAAGTTCGAAACTCGATCAACCTCAAGACTCCAATTGTACATGATTTACTCTGTCTATATTTTTAATTTATAATAAATAAAACGAAATTGTTTCACTTAAAATTTTGAAGCTTTAGGTTGAACTAAGTAATTATACTATGATATAAAAGTCAAAATTAAGAATCAATCAATTAATTAATTAATCAGTCAATTTTTGATAAATTAGTCAATTTTTATAATAAAAAATAGGTTAATTTTTATATAATAATTTCCTTTTTTAATTAAATTTTAAATTTTTAATAGATAATTTTTTAAGTTCTTTAATTTTATTCAATCTTTATCCGATTTTATAACAATCTCATCATCATCATCATCATCATCATACTCCGAAGTCCCGTAGTGAAGTGGGATCTGGGAGGGTTTAATAGTAAAGTCTTACTCTTACATAATAGAGAGGCTGTTTCCAATAGACTCACATCCAGATGTGACAGGATAAAAGTGATGCAGGATAAAAGTGATAGTCAAGGGAGAAAAAAAAGTAGCTGACCCTAATTGCAACCTCAACAGAAATCTAAACCACGAGCTTCTTACCACACAGATCACATAAGAAAGATAACAACTACTACAAACTATAAATAACACCAGATAAATCACGCGGAACTAAAATACCAAAAGTAAATACAAGATAAGCATGAGTTGCGACCCTTACCTCCGCACACATTTGGGATCTAATGGTGTGTGTATTCCCACTTAAAGGACCACAAAAAGTAGCTAGGGAATGGGTAAACACATACCTGGGTCAATGATCATGGTAACCCACAGGCAATAAATGATAGTGGCCTCCTCGAATCGGACAGATTGATCTAAACGTCTCCATCGCTCATTGCTATTTAACCAAAACTCACATGCAAACTAGAGTATTAAGCTTAAATTTAAGCATCACAAGAACAAAGAAAAAGAATAGTTCAGACACTCAAATGCAGGCACCAAGCGGAAATGCAGACATATATGATCAGTTACAAGTTGGAATTTCGAAATTTCAATGCAAGGCAACAAATCACAACAACCTAAGCTAAATGCACCAAATATAACTACTTGACCAAGTTGAAATCCTCAATCTCCCTCGATCGACACACCAAAACTCTTCAAAATAGATTAATATTCCTTTCTTCAACTTTCCCCCAAATTTTCAGCACTCAAAGAAAAACTAGGATTTCGAGAGCACTACTAAGCAACTCTCCCATTCTAAACCCAGCCAAACTCGTAGAAACAGAGAAATTGAAGCAAAAATACAACGCCTTAGGTAAAGAGACGACCCTTGTTTTTCTATGTGAACAAACGTACACATATACCTTACTACATATCCTGGGTTTGAGTGGTTTTCAGATCAACACACCAAGGGGAGCTTAGAATTGAGGATGAAGCTAGGAATGGAACCTTCAAGTGATTTTTACTGTATTAATTGACACTAAACTAATCCATTCACCCAAATCCTGGTTATCAAGCGTACATACACACAAGCACAAAACATTAAGCGAACATAAACATAAGAACAAGAATGGGCAGATTTGTCTTAAAACTGGGAATTCACCCATTCATCAGTTCTGATGTTAAAGCAAATGCAATAAATATGCCATGCTAAAAACACCACCTACGACCAAAAACAACATTCCATTAGAATTTCATAATTTCATCATTCTCAGCTTTTAGTAAAGATGAAAATGCGAAGAATAGCTAAAACAAAAGAGACCCGCCACAGTACTTGAATAAGAGTGAGTAGCCTTGTGCCAATTACCAAACATACAGCCAGATTAGTCTCAAACTCAACATCTTGTATTCGTCCCAAAACTGATATAAAAAATATCATACATTAATCGCAGCAAAAATATGAATAAATGAATCTTGTGATGAGTTAGCACAAGGTATAACATCAGTAGCTTTCAGATTCTCAACAAACATCACCTGCCAAGTTATAATCATTCATGATCTGGGAACCAAGTGTCAAGAATCATATTAAACGAATTAACAAGCACATTTATTGCCTGTACCTTACAATTTAAGAAGAGTAGAAGCTAGAGTAATGCAACCTTAAAAGTAACAAGTGAAGTCAAGAGAAAGTCTGAATTTACTGTGGGATAACATCACTACATGAGAAGCTTCAGTGCTCAGGAATCCAACCACAAGAGCCATGAAGAGGACGTGGTTGTTCTGACCTATACAATTTCCAAAAGCAGGACAACGGTGATCAAAGCCCCTCACATATGCTTGCAGCACTTGCAATATCTTACCCTCTTAAGCAATGAAGTTCCGGCGTAGGATACAGTGGCATGGAAACTTGAGCAGTTTCAACACCAGCCTATGTATTGCAATAATTCTTGACACATGACAAGATATGAATGTAAAACTGAGGCCTCTAATTTGCAGCATCTTGATGATGCAGCCTAATGTGCAATTTCGGAATTTCAAAGAACTCAAAGTTATGTATAAAAGCGTATGCGTTTATGCAGAGAGATAAATATCGAATACAAGCCAAAGGAACCACGTTTTTGGACATTTATTCAGATAAAGCTCAA
>JAOSBK010000005.1:2909141-2923485 GCA_027568895.1 Erythroxylum shatona | reverse complement strand
GGTCATATTGCTTCACAATGCCCAAATAGAAAGGTTATGTTTTTGAGAGATGATGGGCAAATTGAGTCCTAGGAGAGTGATGGAGAAGAAATGCCTAAGCTTGAGGATTGCAGTGATGTGGAGGTAGAGGAACCTGTCTAAGCCGAAGCCCTTGTGGTTAGACGTGCTCTCAATGTGCAGGAGAAGGTAGAAGTAGATGAGCAGAGAGAAAACATCTTCCATACACATTACTTAATCAATGTTAAGTTGTGTAGTATGATAATAAATGGATGGAGCTGTATAAATGTACTAGTACAATTTTGGTGGAGAAGTTGGGGTTGCCTATTATTAAACATCCTATCCCATACAAGCTATAATGGTTCAATGAATGTGGAGAAGTAAGGGTACATAAGCAAGTGAAGGTTGCATTCTCCATTGGAAGGTATTCCGATGAGGTTTTGTGTGATGTAGTACTAATGCAGGTGGGTGACATGTTGTTGAGGAGGCCTTGGCAATATGATAGGTGAGTGATCCATGATGGCTACAAGAATAGGTACTAATTCAAGATGGGAGATCAAACCTATGTTTTGGCACCTCTAAAAACAAAGTAGGTTCATGAGGATCAAATGAGGCTTACAAAAGCTATGGAAGAACAAAAACAAAGGGAGACCGATAGTTTGAAAAAAAAAGGAAAAGAAGTCATTCAAAAAAAATAAAGGCCCAATTAAGAGAGATTGCACTAGTGAGAGAAAAAATAAAAGGAAGTGTAATAGAAAAAGGAAGTTGAGTGAAAAGAAGAATGAAAGAAAAAAGAGTTTCTTCTTTACAAAATCAAGAGATTTGAGACAAGTTTTGTACATACCTAAGCCTTTAATTTTGCTTAACTATAGAGAAATTTTTTATAATGAGGCTGACCTTGACTCTTCCATACCTAGTGTTGTTAAATACGTTTTGTAGGAATACTCAGGTGTCTTTCCAAATTAGATACCCAAGGGACTTCCACCTTTGATAGGTATTGAACACCGAGATTTTGTGATAAGCTCAAATTCCAAACTGCCCAACTTATACGAGTAATCTTCAGGAGACAAAGGAGTTTCAAAAGTAAGTGGAGGAACTTTTAGAGAGGGGACACGTGAGAGAAAGCTTAAGTCCATGCGCAATTCCAGTGTTATTAGTTCCAAAGAAAGATAAGACTTGGCGCATGTGTGTGGATTGCTAGGCAGTGAATAAGATAATGGTAAAGTGTCACCACCCAATTCCTAAATTAGATGATATGCTTGATGAATTATATGGCTCTTGTTTCTTTGCAAAGATTGACCTTATGAGTGGCCACCATCAAATTACGATGAAAGTAGAGGATGAATGGAGAAAAAAAAACTTTTAAAACTACATCTAGTTTATATGAATGGATGGTCATGCCTTTTGGTTTGACAAATGCAACTAGCATTTTCATGAGATTGATGAACCATGCTTTGTGTGAATTTATTGGCAAGTTTTTGTTTGTATATTTTGATGATATTCTAATTTACAGCAAAAGCCTTAATAAACTTGTTTTACATCTTAAATTTGTACTAGAGGCACTTAGGTGTGAAAAGCTTTATGCTAAACTTAAAAAGTGTTCTTTTTGTATGGATAAAGTTGTATTTCTTGGCTTTGTTATTTCTGCCCATGGTGTTCATGTTGATGAGGAGAAGGTTAAGGCTATCAAAGATTGGCCTACTCCTAAGTCTATTGGTGATGTGCGTAGTTTTCATGGTTTGGCTAGTTTTTATAGGCGATTTGTGAAAGATTTTAGCACCATTGCTGCGCCATTAACTGAAATCATAAAAAAAGATGTTGGTTTTAAACATAAAAGTGCTAGATTTGATCCACATGCACTTGTTTTAAACATACAGGTGTGAAAGTTGACCCACATGCATTTAGTAGTGTAAATGAGTGATATGCTCAGAAGGTCCAAATATAAAGTTGAGATAGCTAAGGATGCTGAATCAACAAGCACATGGACCCCCAATTTCTGGCACTTGTCCAGATTTCACTCATACCAACTTAACATTGGCCCCATCTTAAGTTGTCACCGGTCTTGTCTTATGGTCTCAAAACTTGCAATTTGGTCCACATCATAAATATTAATGAAAAAGTTTAATGTAAGTGGAAACACATAATGTGTGAGACTGGTAGTTGTCAATTATCTTATAAAACCATATATTAACAAAAATTATATGTTATCATATATTTCCTAACATGTTAAAGATTCATTATCCTTACAATTTTCCTTTCATATGTTATAAAAACATATGTTAATCACAAATTAAAGTTCATGAGTAAGCAAACAATGAGAATATGTAAAGGTGAAAACACAAATACAAATATTGTGAGAAGTGGATCTAGAACATTTGCTCTTTATTCCATATATGTCACAGATGTAAATAACAATAGCTGGTCAATCAAAAGAAGGTACCTTGCATTCCCTTGATGACAATTATAATTTGGTTACAAAAATATTAAAATCAAATTAATCCATTAAAATGCAAATTTTCATCATTTTTAAAAAGGGTATTTTGAATTTGTAAAAGGATTATTTTCAAAATTTTCATTTTTATTTAAGGTAATGTTGAATAATTTGAACATGATTGTAGTATGCACCAAAAGGAAATTCCCTTATGGTCCCTATGCCAATATTTATATAATTTTTATTTTCATTTTGTTAATTTTGATGATGTTGAATATTCTCAACATGATCTTGGTTATGCATTTAAGGAAATTTCCTTTTTCACTTATTAACTACTAATTTGGGCCTTTATTAATTATAGTTCGGATACAATAGTAAAAATGGAGGAATTGTTGTTGATTCTCAATATCTTGTTAAGAATAACTTCCGTGTGAATAAAATTATGTACAAGCAAGTTATGTTCCAAAATGGTTGATTGCAATACTGTATGATTAGGGTGTAATTTTGATCCAATCATACTTGATCTCAAATTATATACGAAGGAAAATACGAGTTGGATTATGAATTAATCAAATTCAAATTAATTAAAAATTTAAATTAAATTTAAATTAAATTTAAATTTAATAAAGTCTAAATTAATTTAGATTTATTTAAAAAGAATATTATTTTATTATATCGATCAGATTTTATATTATTAGTATTACTATTATTATTATATAAATTTTATATTATTACTATTATAGTTGATTTTTTTCTCATGTCCTTTTTAATATCCCTTTTTTTATAAATACAATATTCCATATTTCATTTTTAAGTATTTTGAATTATGAAATAAAATGCATAAGTAGTAATTTATTTTTATGCTAACATTCCATTCCTTCTGTCATTTTCATAATTGGTAATCACTTTTATCTTCTATGTAACGAAGATGTAAGTATTTTTTTTATATTATAGAATATTATATTTATAATTTTCATTTTGATAATTGAGAGCCTATTATTTAAGAGAATTTGACTTAAAATGATAAAAAAGGGTAAATTATAAAAAAATAAAAAGTGTGTGAATTCTTTTTATTATAATAAACAAAAAAAGTATTATCAATTCTAATAATAAAAAATACCTAGTAATTTAAATACTCTTTAAGCTTTTATAAAATTAGTCTTTTATCCACAAGTAATCAATTACGTAAAAATCAAGTGCATCTTCTGCTAATGGACCAATCACAGGCCAGAGAGATCGATCCATGGTAAGTTGATGAAGAAAAAACCAAAAGTTGATTTGTTCATAAGAGGTAGACATAGATCGAATTCAATATGTTTCCGAAATTAAGCTAATAAATTCCTCATCCACAACACAAAAACAAAACCGTGCGAACTGCAAGCAAAACTAAAGAGATGCAATGGATCTGATCAGAAACGAAACGAAAAGAAAAGAAGAAACAAAGAGGACGAATAAGACCTTTTTACAGAGACCAGAAGTACCAGGTTTCTGGCCATCGAAAGGAGTAGTCTGCACACGCCTAACCTTGAAGACTGCCATTCTTTTGTTCTCTGCAGCTCCAGAAACTTCCTTGTTAGACTTATGGAGAGATTGAGAAAAGATACGGTAGAAGAGTGCAGCCACTGAAATATGGGAGGTAAATTATATGTGCTTTTGAGGAAATGGAACGCTATCTGAGGAGGACAAGTGTTTCCGTTATCTAGAGCATTCTGAAGCTATACAGTGCTTATAAAGAGCATTTTGAGTGAAATTATCGTACAGGGTTGGTGTGTGTGTGTGTGTGTGTTGCTATTTAGTACAAAAGCATTTCATCCAAGCTGCAACTGACAAAAAGACAAGGGCCATTCTATGTTGGTGCCGTTAGCTTTGACGCAGCACCCAACTCTGCGAGCCAGCTGCTACTCTCAAAGCCGTGTTGAAGCGGGTCCCAGAAATCTTTGGTCCTTGTACAGCTAAACCCCTCTCCAGTGACCATCCCTCCATTCTCTTCTGCACAGTGAAAAGTAAAAACAAACCGTAAAGCTTCTACGACCAATTTCCTTTTCCTTCAACAGTAGCACTAGCACCTCTGAAGTCTAATTTCATTATCATATCCCTATTCCTATGTTGTGGGGTCCTGAATTTGGGCTTTTATTAGGCCTTTGACAGCCTAATTACCAGCCTGGAAAGGGTTGTTTTTAATCATAGCTCTATAGTTGCCCACTAAAAGGCTCACTGCTTCGTGGGGTTGGGGTCTTATGGCACACTTGTTTTTGTTCTTTGACCCGACACGCAGTTCTTGACTTCTTTCTCTGCTTAAGTTTTTTTTTTTTTTTTCTTTCTTTCTACCTCCTTCGTTCAGGTAAGGGTGTACATTTGAGCAAAGTTTTCATTTTTTGCCTTCTTTCCCAAGTTCAAGATTGTACAAGTTCTTTTCTTTTCTGCTTTATGATAGCGCAGTTAGGTTGAAACTTGTTCAGTTAGATCTGGTTCTGAGAGCACTGCTTTGTTGGGACTTAGTGATTCAGAACTGGGCTTGTAGCATTTGATGTTTGGTGCATTGTTTGTTGAAGTATTTGGAATTGTGAAAAGAGTTATAAGGATTGGTCATTCCTTGGGATTGTAGCAAGTTTTTGTTGGATTGGATTATTGTTCCTTGATATGGTAGTTGGTAATTGCTTTGTTTCTTTGGAGCTTGAGGCTCTGCAGACGAAGAAGATGAAATTAGTGAAATGCTTGCATGTAGTTGTTACTCTTCTTTTATTACGACTTTTTCGTTTCAACACATCATCTGCTGCATTCATTGCTCCTGACAACTACTTGATTGCCTGTGGTTCTTCACAAAATGTCACATATCGAGGTATAATTTATGTTCCTGATTCTTGGCACTCTTCTCTCACGTTAAAAACTGGAACTTCTTTTGTTGTTAGCTCCAATTCTACTCCCCCAGCTCCAATCTATCAATCTGCTCGAGTCTTTTCAGGCATAGCTTCTTATGAATTTGACATTCAGCAACAGGGTAGGCATTGGATCCGCCTTTACTTTTATCCTATTCCTGACCAAAACTTGACATCTGCGTCCATTACTGTAGTCACAGATGCTTTTGTGCTTTTGAACAATTTCACGTTCAAGAACTATAAAAGTTCATATTTGTTCAAAGAGTATACAGTCAATGTGACATCAGATTCCTTAACCCTCTCCTTCATTCCTTCCAATAATTCTTTCACGTTTGTTAATGCAATTGAAGTTGTCTCTGTTCCGGATGCTGTCCTCCCTGACCAAGCACTGGCTCTAAATCCATCTACTCCTTTAAATGGTCTTTCTCAACTTGCCTTTGAAACTGTTTACCGTTTAAACATGGGAGGTCCACTGATCACAGCTGAAAATGATACACTTGGAAGAACTTGGGAGAATGATGCCAAGTACCTCCATGTCAACAGCTCTGCTGTTAACGTTTCCGTTAGCCCTGCATCTATAAAATATCCAGCTACAGTTACAACGGAAATAGCACCGAATTGGGTTTATGCCACAGCTGAAGCCATGGGAGATGCAAATGTAGCAAACTTGAACTTCAATATAACTTGGGTCTTCTCTGTTAATCCAAATTTTAGTTACTTTGTTCGGGTTCATTTCTGTGATATCATCAGCATCTCTCTGAACAATCTTGTGTTTAGTCTCTACATCAATGACAACACGGCTGTTGAGAGTCTTGATCTGTCAACCTTTGCAAATGGCCTAGGTGTTCCATACTACAGAGACTTTGTATCCAACTCCTCGGTGCAGTCAGGTACTCTGAATGTCAGCATTGGTCCAGATATGCAATCTGATATTACAAACGCAACTATGAATGGTTTGGAGATTCTGAAGATAAGCAATGAAGCCAAAAGCTTAGATGGGCTTTCTTCTGTTGGAGACCTCATCCCTGAATCAGCCTCAAAGGCAAACAAGATCGGAATTATAGTTGGTTCAATTGTTGGAGCTGTTGTTGCTTTTGCTTTAATTGGACTATGTTCCTGTTGCTTCATAGCCCGGAAGTTAAAGACTACTCAACAGGGACATCCATGGCTTCCTTTGCCCTTATATGGGAACTCTCAAACAATGACAAAGATGTCTACAACTTCTCAAAAGAGTGCTACAGGAAGCTGCATTTCATTGGCTTCATCCAACCTTGGTCGGCCTTTTACATTTCAAGAAATCCTTGATGCAACCAATAAATTTGATGAGAGCCTGCTTCTTGGTGTAGGTGGATTTGGCAGAGTTTACAAGGGAACTCTTGAAGATGGGACAAATGTAGCTGTCAAAAGAGGTAACCCCAGATCTGAACAAGGTCTTGCTGAATTCCGAACTGAGATTGAAATGTTGTCCAAGCTCCGCCATCGTCATCTTGTCTCTCTTATTGGTTATTGTGATGAACGATCAGAAATGGTTCTTGTCTATGAGTATATGGCTAATGGACCACTCAGGAGTCATCTCTATGGATCGGATCTACCACCATTATCCTGGAAGCAACGACTTGAAATATGTATTGGGGCTGCAAGAGGACTCCATTATCTCCACACTGGTGCAGCTCAAAGCATTATTCATCGAGATGTGAAGACAACTAATATTCTCTTGGATGAGAACTTTGTAGCCAAAGTTGCTGATTTTGGCCTCTCAAAAACAGGCCCTGCCCTTGATCAGACACATGTAAGTACTGCTGTTAAAGGTAGCTTTGGCTACCTTGATCCTGAATACTTCAGAAGGCAACAACTCACTGAGAAATCTGATGTCTATTCATTTGGGGTGGTTCTAATGGAAGTTCTATGTACCAGACCAGCTCTAAATCCTGTTCTCCCTAGGGAGCAAGTTAATATAGCGGAATGGGCAATGACCTGGCAAAAGAAGGGAATGCTGGATCAAATTATGGACTCCATTCTGGTTGGAAAGGTTAATCCAGCTTCTCTAAAAAAATTCGGTGAGACAGCTGAGAAGTGCCTTGCTGAACATGGTGTTGATAGGCCATCTATGGGAGATGTCTTGTGGAATCTCGAGTATGCACTCCAGCTTGAGGAAACATCATCTGCACTCAGGGAGCCTGAGGATAACAGTACAAATCATATCCCTGGAATCCCTTTGACACCCCTTGAACCGTTTGACAACAGTGTAAGCATAATTGATGGAGGATCAGGAACAGAGGATGATGCAGACGATGCTGCTACGAGTGCTGTATTTTCCCAACTAGTCAATCCTCGTGGAAGGTGAGAAGCAGCACATACAGCATTTCTTTGCAAGATTTGGCTATTTTGAACACGAAGTTCTCAAAAGAATACCAAGTGATAAAAGAAGATTACTTTTTGTAAAATGGTTATGCTCTTTTGCCTTCAATTTCCCATTAACGTGTTAATGATGGATACCGTTTAATCCATCAGATCTCCGATTACTGTCGTGACTCATTGTCTTGATTTGAAATCCATTGTGGGTTTCAGTTGCCCACTTTATTGTTTTTATACAAGTAATAGGTATTACAATGTATAATGTGTTGACAATTTCGCTCTTTTCTTAACTGGAAAACTAGAGATAAGGCAGAGCTTATGATTTAATTATCTGGTGTACTTCCATATATCTTTGCTTAATAAATGATTAAAATTCCTGCTGTGATCCTGCACCTTTTTAGTTGCTGGAACTCCATTTTCAGTTTGAAAACATGATTTATCTGGAAGATTGAGTTGTATTTCATAGAAATCATTAGAACGTCATTTTCTTTTTTTGTCTCAAGGATAGACATACAGTTATCTATTCCTCTATACATTTAACAAAAATCTATTGAGAAATCACACTGAGATCCAATCTTGCACGCAGTAGAATAATTATGAAACTTTTTGTATTTTGATTTTCAAAAACTAAGATCACTTTAAATTTTATAAAATAATTAACACATAAATCATAATTCGCACTTTATTTTGAAGCTTGATAATTTTCTTATTGTATCCCTCAAATTGCTTCATAAATTAGCTCATCTTAACTCATAAATGCACAAGTGTATTCTCTAATAATATCCATAGAATGTGTTGAAAGAATTCTGTAATTATTACATAGAGAGTTAGGGAAAGAGTGTTAACTCTCTTATAACTTAAGCCTACTTATAACGGTTTTGAACATTTTAATAGTTTAATTGAAATTAAATTATAATATATAATGCTAATTAAATACTAATTATGCTCAAATAAGATTCACTATTTTATATTGATCCTTATTTATTAAATATCTTATAGTTAATCATAAAGTGCTTCAAATTTTACAATCAAGACCAACTCAATTAAAATATTTCTTTCTTTTTTCAGCCTGTTCTTTATCAATGATCCATTAAGTTCTTAAATATGTTAGCAATGAATATAAATTATAATCCTATATTATATTTAGAATTAAATAATTCTCTAGTTAAACAATTTATATTCATAAATTAAGATTGGCGTTTGACAACACATTATGGCCACCTAAATATTTAAAAATGTCAAAATAATTTTGACTAACCTTTTCGTGCATGATTTTTTCGTATAATTCAATCATTTTACCATACAATGTATCAATTAGACATAGAGTATAGAAATAACGTGTACTCTATTTAAGTCTAATTATATTAACTTTTTATCATTAGTAATTATTTCAATTAATGACATTTATAAACTATTTTACAAAGTGTTAATCTACCTTAGCGAAGGATTTTCTGAGTCAATACTAATCGAAAATAATGAAACATTTTCCTTAATTACTTTAAAGTGATGAATCTTATATTGATCAATCAACTACCTCTATATAGTTTATACTATATCCAATAACTACTGATTGAATTATCTTTTACTAGAACAAGTTATATGTAGTATCAAAACATAACAATCCCCATACAAGATAACTTTAGAGATCTCAAATCTAAGGATCATTTATACAATCATCACAATGAGAATTTTCATAAACGTGCAAGTAATGTTTTAAATGGATTTCTCATATAAGATCAGTTTAGTGAATTTGTTCTATAATAAGCATACATACGTTTGTTTAAAGTATCTTGATTCTTTAGTCTATAAGGTCGATTATTTCCTTCATAAGAAAAAACATGACATATGTTAGTCTTTTTATACTTTATTAATGCCTAATCTTAATCGAACAATAACTAGAAACAATTTAGAGATAATATATAAATGAAATATGAATCTTATAATTATAATCTCATCATTATTTTATTTGCAATGTATATTTATCCTGTTGATTTTATCGTATACATCTAAATGTATGTAAGATAAAGAATGTCTTTAAACAATTACATCACTAAGCTACAATCAATCGATTGCCTATAAGATATAAACCAACAAATTTTCACTTGCATTAAGCTAATCATATAAGCATCATATATCATATCACCATATGATGATCATGTTATTGTTAGGAGGACAATGGTTTAGTGAGAAAATTCAACATGATTCTTTATAGTGAACACTTATTTAAATCTTACCACTTTAATCTCTATTATCATTATAATTAAGAGAAATTGCTTAAATACATTACTGGATCTTTAATGAGACCTTAGCTCGCTTTTGCATGCCTAACGACTCTAATATTCTATAGTACATTACTATCTAAACAATGTAAGGAACTATACCAAGTTCACTAAAGAACTTCTAATCCATATAATCATTTTTACTAAATGAAAAATGTATAATGGCTTAATTAACAATCATTACTATATTGGAACCTTTCTAATCTTAAAATAATATTGTTCTAAGTAAGATATACTTTAATAAAGATTTACTTCTAAAGATAATATCCATATAACATTGAACTCAAATATCAACTTATACATAAAAGAATAGATAATTTTAGTACTTCATAAGTATTAGATATCTCAAATAATAAACACCTTTAGTACTTTATACTTAGACTAAAATAGGTGAAAAAAACTTTTAATCTATCTCAATAGATCTTATTCCTATAATTAAGTTATTACCTTTTCATGTCCAATATGAACTGTTCATGGATAATTATATTTGCAATAATTGAAAGATGAATTATGGTTCTCTGTCAGCAATGTGTCTTTACATACTCCTACTAAAAAGGACAACTATACTCCAATAACCTTTTTGTAGACATAATAAATTCGTAATCATCTCCAAAACAAAATTTTTGAATTCATCATGAAAGTGAATCTTTCACAGTCTTATAACCTTTTAACTATACATTAAATGTATTGATAAAGGTATTGGTTTTGGTTGTATGCATTGTCAAAAGATCTGGACTTTATAAATTTCACCTTACTCTAACTTCTTATCCTGAAAACCATCCTCTTATAGTTATACATTGAAACAAACGATTTGATCAATGGGTCTGTAAGATTATATCTAACCTTTTGGATATCTCATAACCTTTATTATCCAATTTAGTTTTAAACTTTGTGGATAATATATACTTCAACTATGATTACATCATTAAATTATTTACTTTTGAAAATTTCATTTCTAATATGAAATCTTGCTAATTGATTTAATTAGAACTACTGTACGTAAGTCATTATACTACCAGGTTTAGTTATAGAAGAAATAAATATTGCATCATACAATATATCATTTTGGATTTTCTCCTTATAAAAATTCATAGTCTTATGAAATTTAATTAATTAGATATTCATTAGAGAATCTCATCGTTTGTAGGTAGCTGAAAAATTTATATCTCAATACATTGATTTTATTGAAGTGATTCAACATTCTTAATGCTTAATTTTTACTTAGATTTAAATAATTTGAACTTTTCAAAATTTTAAATCAATATTTCATCTAATACATATGATTATATCACATAAAGACATTAGTAATCTAAATAAAATATAAGAGTCATCCTTTTATAAATTGTTATTTAATCCAATAGATCACATGTATTGATTTAACAATTTAATACATTCATAATCCTTTCACTAAAAGGTTGATTTTGGTTTTTCTTCAAGTTAGTATGTTTTACAAATTTCAAGATATAATCAAAAGGATACATGTACCTAGTATATAACTTTATGATTCTTATTATGCTAATGTAACTAACGTGGCATAAAAGGATAGTCTCGATTATCCTACTTTGTATTCTTGCCACTTATGTTAAGTGTAAATATCTCTTGATTTAACATAACAAACATTTTATATAAGATTGAACCAACTACTTTTACTTAACAATTTATTTCTCATCACACATTGAACATTATAATAATGTTGAATCTAAATTTAATATCAAAAACTCATAAGCATGAATTAGGAATACATATGATCTTTATTATATCATGTATAGGCAAGAAAAATTATGAAATCATTTTCTTTTTATGTTAACTATTATCATACTATAGAAAATCCTTTAATTGATGTCTATGTTTATGATTTTAATAGGCTATATTGAGTGGAACAATTCCATTAAAGTATTATACCTTTCAGCTTAACTTTATGCACCGATTTGCATTTTGCTAACATACATCATACATGATGTCCTTGAAGTTTATGAGATATTAGTTAACTTAAAATGTCCACACATTTTATCATCCTTACGATTTTGACACAGCTCTAAAACTTTAACATCAAATCCTCAACATGGATTAATAATAAGATTGCATAATAAACATACAACTTTTTTTATATAAAACTTTGAGAACTTTTCTCAAACTTAACTTATGTCTAAAAAATTAAGTTCACTAACTTAGTATCAGCTATACTAAACAAGGTAAATTTTACTAAGAGGAAAACATAAATGTAAGAATAGAAAGTAATTAATTATATTTCATAACTACCAAATAAAATTAGGACTCTAATTATGTATTTGGTTACTCATACTATTTTATTCAAAATAATAGTTTTAACTATTATTTGAAAGATTACTCTAATCTCTATATTGAGCTAGGATCCCATTTAAATCTTATTAACCTTAAGTCTCTCAACAAGTCAACTAAACTTTATTAGGAAGATAACATCTTTATCAATGACATCGTATATGACTCACAAAACTATTATGTGACAACTATTGTCAAAACATATCTTATATTTATTCTTAAGCTTGTCTCTAAATTACTCATTACAAATTTAGTTAAGCAGGGCCCATTAATTTAAGATAAAACATATTTGAGTTAAAGGATCCATGAATCACTCAACAAACCTTATAATAAATATAACTCTAGTTTTATTATTAAATAATAGAAGATAATAATCATGTTCTCAACATATACTTAAAATTTTAATGAGTAATTTAATTTTATTCGTTTTATCAAATACAAAATTGAATGTAAAATATCACACATAAAAAGCATACAATTTTAGAGATTCGATTTCTTAATTAATTAAAAATCTTTCCTTAATAAATTAGCAAACTATTTAAAAAATTAAAGAAAACTCATTTTTCTTAATTAATAAATAAAAACACTTTTCAAAAGTTAAAAAATACCTTTCTAATAAATTAATAAACTTATTATTTATAAATAAAGAAATTTTTTCTAAATAAATACAATAATCATTATGTAAATAAATTAATAAATTTAATTTATCTCGATTATATTGAAATAAATAAATTTAATTAAAAATACTTTTCTTAATTATTTAAGAAAATATTTTTCTTAATTTTAAGAAGTCTATTTAATTTCAATCTAATTGAAAATAAATAGTTTTACTTTAATTTTTTAAAAATATCAATTAGGAATCAATATAATTTTTTAATCAAATTAAGAAAAACAACTACTTTAATTTTGAAATTAAATTTTGATTTTAAAACAATGTTAAAATCTTAAGATTATTTTAATCTAAAAAATAAATCAGCTATCCTCTTCTTAGTCTAATTCATACTTAAACTTGTGTCCAAAAAACCCTTTCAGCAGTGAGTTACATTCATAATTCCTAACACTCCTAGGCTTTAAACACCACTTTCTTCCTAATCAAACACTAGATACGAATTAAGAAAACCCTAGCTGCCAACAGTCACCACCTATCAAGAACTGCTTCAGGAGATGTAACCAAATCGCCTCCAGCTGCATTCTTCCACAACAACTTCAATTGTCTGCAGTGCCACTATTGATTTAGCCGGACTAATATGGATAGCACCATCACAACGCTGACTTCTGTTTCTAGCTCTTTGCACGCTACTGTCAATTGCAAAACCACCCTACTACCCTTCATCACCGTCCAAGCACTCAGTTGTAGCCACCGCCTATCCTGCTCCTTCACTGCCAGCCTGCATCTTCTCCCACCGTAAATCACTGCCGAGACATCATCTCCACATGCAGTGTCACTTACTACCATTACTCCGATGTGGTGCCTGTTGGGTTTGAGTTCTCTCCTATATGGTAAAACCTATAAATTTGTTAAAACCCATTTTCTTTTTAACCCATTAGAGTTAATTTTTGTATTGTCATTAAAACCAAAGAATTTTCAACAACTACAAAGAGAGGGAGAGAAGAAAGAGAGTGAGAGAAGAGAGTGAGAGGAGAGAAGAGAGAGATTTTGTTCTTCCTTCATCCTTCACAAAAGGAGAGATTTTTCCACTCAACCTGTTTTACTTTTTCAACAACTGGGAAGTTGTTCACTGTTGGATCGGTCTCATTTTTGGTTTACAGTTTCTAGACATATTGTTCTCTATTCTAAACGGTGAAGATTTGGTTTCAAGGTCTGGAGGTTAAGTTTTTGGATCCAAAAGTGGACTGGTCTTAAGGAGTTTCCAGAACTGACGAGCTTCACCATATTCTGATTTTGGTCTACCATTTTTTGTCTAATCGGGCTGAAATTTAGTGAGCATATTCCTTACTCATTGTTCTTTATTTTGAACGGTGAAGATTGGATTTGTACGGTTGGAACTTTTCCAGAATTTGTTAGAACAAAAGCCTTTGTTGTGATTGCTCTCTTTATGTAGTTCTCTACTTTAATTTGTGGCTATATGAGATTGAGCCTTTGATTT